>PVJL010020726.1:0-11573 GCA_004026885.1 Lyroderma lyra
TTTGACTTTTAAACAATTGACTGAATTTATGTAGTCACTGAAATGACACTGTACTTACTAACATACAGTTAATATTCTGATAAACATCTTTATTTCATGTATATTTATGGAATGTCCTCAATGAAACTGTGGTAAATACATTATTTCAGTGTTACAGCATTGTCCTCATTTGCTTACACATCTAGCATTTTTAAAACATCTTTTATTGTAGTGCTTTCACAAAGTATATTAAAAGCTGTGCATATATGAATGCATGCTTTCACTGAAATGTCACCACCCAGGTACAATGATAGTCTATTACCTTTAGATACACCTTTCATACCTGTGGATTTACCTATGTAGATAATATGTCATTGTAATTAAACAACATGAGGCTTATTTATATATCCAATTAGTGTTCCTAAACGTATTTTTATTTAAGTGCTTTGCAATGTAAATGCAGCCTTTATATAAAAAATCATGTCATGTGCAAATAGTGACAATTTGACCTCTTCTTTCCCGATTTGGATACCATTTATTCCTTTCTCTTTCCTGACTGCTGTGGCTAGAACTTCTGGTACTATATTAAATAGCAGTGGTGACAGGGGGCATCTCTGTCTTGTTCCTGATTTTAGGAGAATAGGCTTCAGCTTTTCCCCATTCAGTATGATGTTGGCCGAGGGTTTGTCCTATATGACCTTTATTAGGTTGAGATACTTTCCTTCTATAGCTATTTTACTTAGTGTTTTGATCATAAATGGATGTTGTATCTTGTCGAAACCTTTTTCTTCATCAATTGATATGACCATATAGTCTTTATCTTTTGTTTTGTTGATGTGGTATATCACATTGATTGATTTTTTTTTATGTTGAACCATCCTTGTGTGCCCGGGATGAATCCCAGTTGATCATGGTGTATGATCTTTTTGATGCATTGTTGTATTCTGTTTGCTAATATTTTGTTTAGGATTTTTGCATGTGTGTTCATCAGAGATCTCGGTGTATAATTTTCTTTTTTTCCATTGTCTTTACCAGGCTTTGGTATTAGGATAATGTTGGCCTCATAGAGTGAGTTAGGAAATATTGCTTCCTCTTCAAATTTTTGGAATAGTCTGAGGAGATAGGTGTTAGTTCTTCTTTGAATGTTTGGTAAAACTCATTGCTGAGACCATCTGGTCGGGGGCTTTGCCTTTAGGGAGATTATGGATTGTCATTTCAATCTCTTTGCTATTGACTGGTCTATTTAGATTATCCAATTCTTCTTGGTTCAGTCTAGGTAGGCTATAAGTTTCTAGAAACTTGTCTATTTCTTCAAGGTTGTTAAATTTCATGGAATAAAGTCCTTCATAATATTTTCTTATAATCCTTTGTATTTCTGTGGTATCAGTGGTAATATCTCCCCTTTAATTTCTAATTTTGGATATTTGTGTCCTTTCCTTTCATTATTTGATTAGTCTAGCCAGGAATTCGTCAATTTTGTTGACTTTGTCAAAGAACCAGCTCTTTGTAATATTAATTTTTTCTATTGTCCTTCTGTTCTCTAATTGGTTTAGATCTGTTTTAATTTTTATTATTTCTTTCCTTCTGCTGACTTTGAGTTTTGTCTGCTTTTCTTTTTGTAGTTCTTTAAGATGGGATGCTAAGGTGTTCACTTGTGAGTTTTCTTGTTTCTTAATACAGGTCTGTAGTGACATAAATTTCCCTCTTATTTCTGCTTTCACTGTGTCCCAATAATTCTGATATGTTATATTTTCATTGTCATTAGTTTCTATATAATTTTAAATCTTTTCTTTAATTGTTCTTTTATGCAGTCATTTTTAAATAAGATGTTGTTCAATCTTCATGTGTATGTTTTTTTCTGCTTTCCATTTACAGTTGATCTCCAATTTCAACGTTTTGTGGTCCGAGAATAAACTTAATATGATTTCTATCTTCTTGAATTTGCTGAGTCTACTTTTATGTCCCAGCATGTTGTCTACCCTTGAGAATGTTCCATGTGCACTAAAAAAGAAGATATAGTCTCTGTTTGCTGTACAAAGTATCCTGTAAATATCAATTGTGTCCAATTGTTATAATGTGTCAGCTGATATTTCCTCATTTATTTTCTGTTTGGATCTGCTCATGGCTGTTAGCAGGATGTTTAAGTCTCCCACAATGATTGTGGTTGTGTCAGTTTCTCCTTTCAGATCTGTTAATAATTACTTTGTATATTTTGCTGCTTCCTGGTTGGGAACATATATATTAATTAGTATCATATCTTCTTGTTGTTTTATTGTGCCTTTTATCATTATGTAATGTCCATCTTTGTCTTTTACTATTTGTTTTAACCTAAAGTTTATTTCATCAGATATTAATATTGCAACTCCTACTTTTCTCTGATTACATTTTGCTTGGAATATTGTTTACCATCCTTTCACTCTGATTCTGTGTTTGTCCTTATGGCTGAGGTATGTCTCTTGGAGACAGCATATGGATGGGTTTTGTTTTTTGATCCAGTCTGCTACTCTGAGTCTTTTTATTGGTGAGTTCAGTCCATTAACATTTAGGGTCGTGATCGATATGTGAGGGTTTCCTGTGGCCATTACTTATTTGTTTGTTTGATTAGGTTTTATTTTTTTTTCTTTCTTGTTACCCCAACTTTATTCCACTTTTTCCTGATGGTTTGTTTCAGGTTGAAGAGTCTCCTTCAATATTTCGTGACGTTCCAGCCTTGTGCTGGCAAATTCCCTCAGCTTCTGTGTTTCTGAAAGGGTCTTTATTCCTCCCTCATATCTAAAAGAAAATTTTGCTGGATAATTTATTATCGACTGGAAGTTTCTCTATTTTAATGTTTTGAATATTGGATTCCACTTTCTCCTGGCTTGTAGAGTTTCTGCTGAGAAGTCTGATGCTAGCCCAATGGGTTTTCCTCTAAAGGTTATAATTCATTTTTCCCTGGCTGCCTTGAGAATTTTCTCTTTGTCTTTAGTTTTGGACATCTTGAGTACCACGTGTCTTGGAGAAGATCAGCTTGGGTCCAGGTATCTAGGGGACCTGTTTTCTTCTTAAACTTGGGGTTCCAGATCTTTCCATAGGTTTGGAAAGTTCTCATTTACTATCCATTTGAATATGCTCTCTGTAGAGTCCTCTGCTTCTTCTTCTAATTTTATTATCCTGATGTTGTTTTGTCTCATGGAGTCAGATAGTTCTTGCCGAGTTCTTTCAATCGTTTTTGTTCTGTATTCCCTCCCCTCCTCTTTCTGAGATGTTTTCACGTTCTGATCTTCAATATCATTAATTCTTTTCTCTATATGGTTGGCTCTGTTTCCTATGGCAGTTATTTCATTTCTCACTTCTTTTATTGTATTCTTTATCTCTCGAATTTCTATCTCGATCTTTTTTATGTTTTAAATTTTTCCTTTTGTTCACGGATTCCCATTCTTATGTCATTCATCTCAGCTATGGAGTTCTGCCAGTATGTTTTCATTTCTCTCAGAGCTTTTACAATGGCTACTTTAAATTCTCTGTCACTTAGTTCAGAAACTTCTAGGTCTAAGGACCTGTCTTTTTGGATAAATTTCATGTTCTTTCTGAGCAGTTTTAGTTTTTAAGAAATTCATCCTGTCTGCTCGGTTCTTCCTCTTGGACATGAGGGCATTATGTTTAGCAGGGCCTAGCAGCCCTGGTTAGTATTTTTATGATGTGTTGATGTAGGTAAGACACTAGGTGGCTCTGGGGGCCAAGTTTTGGGAGACAGGGGGATTATTTATTTCTTATTTCTGGTCTCCTGCCACGTTTGGAGGAAGTACACATCTTTCCAGGGTCCCTCCACTTTCTGCAGTTAGTTAGTTGTTTCAGGAGGCTGTAAGAGAAGGGAGAGGCCAACAAAAAGTGCGCTGGGACAACTACACCTCCTGCCCTGTGCTAGGGAAGCTAGGTTGCCTCCTGGCCTTCCCATTCCCATGCTCTCTGCTGTTCCCAGATAGTCAGCAGAGATTGGTTCCTGTCATGATCTGTCTCTGCTCCCTCCCCTCTCTCCTACTCACCCCCTTTTCTCCAATCTTCAGGTGTTCACTTGCGATGCATGGATTTCTCAGATGACGTTGTGCCACTCAGGGTCCTCTTTCTTGGCTCCTAGATGGTCATTCAATCGTTTTCTGGGAGAGGCTTTAAGGACCTCCTCTCCAGTTGCCATCTTTCCCTCCTCCCTTATCTTTCATCCTGAACATTTTTTAAAAAATAATAAGAAAGTTCTTGTTTTTAATGTTATCTCTTTTAAATTAATTGGGGTAACATTGGTTAGTAAAATTACATAAGTTCCAGGTGTACAGTTCTTTTTCTGTAAGTGTTGCATTGTCTTCTCACCACCCAGAGTCATTTCTTTTTTCATCACCATATATTTGAATCCCCATTTCTTCTTTCCCACCTTACTTCCCCCATTCCTTCTGGCAATTATTAAACTCTTATCTGTGTCCAAGAGACTTCTTTTTCTATTTTGATTGTTCATTTATTCTGTTCTTTAGATTCCACATATAAGTGAGATCGTATCGTATTTGTCTTTGTCAGTCAGACTTATTTCACTTTGCATAATATCTTCTAGTTCAGTTATATTTTTAGAAAAGGTGAGATATTTTTCTTTATGGCTGAGTAATATTTCATTGTGTATATGTACCATAGATTCTTTTTTCAGTCATTTATTAATGGGCATTTAGGTTATTTTCATATCTTGGTTATTGTGAATAATAATGCAATAAACATGGGGGTGCATATATTTTTTTGTATTGGTGGTTTGGATTTCTTTGGATCAATACCCAGGAGTGAAATTGCTGGATCATAAGGTAATTCCATTTCTAATTTCTTTGAAGTACTTGTATATTGTTTCCATAGTGGCTGGATAAATGTGCAGTTTCATCAACAATGCAAAATGGTTCCTTTTTCTTAACATACTTGCCAACACATATCGCTGGTCAATTTATTGATGATAGCCATTCTTACAGGAGTGAGCTGGTATCTCCTTGGTTTTGATTTGCATTTCTGTGATGATTAGTGATGTTAAATATCTTTTCATGTGTCCGTTGACCATCTGTATATCTTCTATGAAGAAATGTCTATGCAGATCTTCTGCCCATATTTTAATTGTGTTGTTTAATTTTTTGGTGTTGAGTTATATGACTTTTTTATATATTTGGGTATTAATCCTTTATTGATGTCTCATTGGTGAATATGTTCTCTGATTCTATAGGATGTCTTTTTATTTTGTTAATGGTTTCTTCTGTAGTGTATTTATCTGGCTTTGGGATCAAGTAATTGTGGCCTCATAAAAAGAGTTTGGAGCCTTCCGTCTTCCTGGATTATTTTTAATATAGTTTGAGAAGTATAGGTGTTAATTCTTTTTTGTAAAAGTCACCTGTGAAGCCATCTGGTCTAGGACTTTTGTTTATTGGGAGCTTGTTGACTTCTGATTGAATTTTGTTGTTAGTAATTAGCCTAGTTATATTTTCTGTTTCTTCGTGATTTAACCTTGGAAATTTGTGTTTCTAAGAATTTATCTATTTCTTCCAAGTTGCCAGACTTGTTGGAGTATAGTTTTACACAGTATTTTCTTACAATTTCTTGTATTTCTGTGGTGTCTGTTTTCACTTCTCTTTCATTTCTGATTTTACTTATTTAGAGGAGTCTGGTTAAGAGTGTCTATTTTGTTTTGTTTTGTTTTGTTTTGTTTTGAAGAACCAACTCGTGGTTTCATTAATCTTCTGTATTGTTTTCTTAGTTTTAATTTCATTTATTCTGCTCTGATTTTTATTTGTTCTTCCTTGAACTCATCTTGGGCTGAGTTTACTGTTCTTTATTCAGTTTCCTTACATGTAAGGTTAATCTGTTTATTTGAGATTTTCCTTGTTTCTTTACGTAGGCTCACATTGCTATGAATTTCTCAGGACTGCTTTTGCTGTTTCCCATAGATTCTGGGTAGTTGTGTTTTCATTCTCACTTGTCTCAAGTTACCTTTTGATTTCTTCCTTAATTTCATTGTCGACCCATTGTTTGGTAGCATAGTTTAGCCTCAAGGTATTTGTGTGTATTTCTGTTTTTCTGTGTGTGTTTTATTTTTTTTATTTTTTATTTTTTTGTAATTGGTGTCTACGTTTATACTGTTGATGTCAAAGAGGATGCATAATATGATTTCAATTTTCTTAAATTTATTGCGACTTGTTTTTTAGCTTGACCCGGTCTGTCTTTTAAAATACTCCATGTGCATTTGAAAAAGATATATATTTTTGTGGATTGGGATTTAATACTTTTAAAATATCCATTAAAATTACATGCTCTAGTATGTAACTTAAGGCCACTCTATTCATGCTGACCTTTTGTCTGGAGGATCTGTCCTTTGGTGTCAGTGGTGTTAAAATCCTCTACTATGATTGTGTTACTGTTGATGTCTGCCTTTATGTTACTCAATATTTTCTTTATTTATGTAGGTGCTCCAGTGTTGGGTGGGTAAATGTTTACAAGAATGATTTCCTCTTGTTGAACTGATCTCTTTAGAATTATATAATGTTTTTCTTTGTCTCTTGTTATAGTCTTTGTTTAAAAATTTATTTTGTTTGATAAAATAATGCCACACCAACGTTGTTCAAATTTTCATTTACATGAAAAAGTTTTTATATCTTTACTTTAAATATTTGTGTATCTTTCCTTCTGAGGTGAGTCTCTCGTAGAGAGTATATGCCTGAATCTTGCTTTCTCATCCATTCAGCTACCTTATGTCTTTTGATTGGAGCATTTTGTTCATTTAAATTTAAAGTGATTATTGGTAGGCACATATCCATCACCATGTTCTTTTTATGGTTTTTATTTTCTTTTGTTTGCTTGTTGTTCTCCTTTCTTATGCTTAAAGAAATCCCTTTAGCATTTCTTGTAACACTGGCCTTGTGGTAGTAAATTTCTTTAACTTTTTCTCCTCTAAGAAGTTCTTTATCTCTCCTTCAACTGTAGTGATAGCCTTGCTTGGTAGAGTAGTCTTGGTTGTAGGCCCTGGTTTTTCATTACTTTGTATATTTGCTTCCATTTTCTTCTGGCCTGCAAGATTTCTATTAAGAAATCCATCAGGCTTAGTGAGATAAGCCAGACAGAAAATACAAAGAACTGCATGATTTCACTCATATGTGGAATATAAAACTGAAAGCAAAGAAAAAAAGAAATGAACAAACAAATAACCCATGGACACAATCGATAGTTTAATGTTTATTTGGGGACGAGTGGCTTAGGGAAGGGAGAAAGGGGAGGGGGTGGGAGAGGAGGGGAGGAAGCTAAATATAAGGTGATGGAAAGAAAAGTCACATTAGGTGGTGAACTTATTATACAACAAGCTGACAATGCACTGTAGAATTGTATGCCTGAAACCTATGTAATCCTTGCTAACAGATGTCACCCCAATAAGTCTAACAATGAAAATGAATTATAAAAAAAAAGTAATCCAATTACCTCCCTTGTAGGTAAGTTGCTGTCTTTCTCTTGCTGTCTTTAGTATTCTTTTTCTTAAATTTTGCCATTTGAATTATGATGTGTCTCAGCATATGCCTGTTTGGGTTCATCTTGATTGAGACTCTCTGTGCTTCTTATATTTGTGTTACCTATTCCTTTTGTCAGGTTAGGGACATTTTCAGTCTTTATTTCTTTCAATAGGTTCTTGATCTCTTGCTCCCTATCTTCCCTTCCTGACACCCCTATAATCTGAGTATTGTTAGCTTGATGTTTTCCCAGAAGTCTGTCAGTCTACCCTTTTAATTTTTTTTCCCTTTACTGTTCCATTTGGGTATTTTTTCCTACCTTATCTTCCAGATGGTTTATTCTGTTTTCTGCTTCATCTTACATGTTCAGTGTAGTATTTCATTTCAGTTATTGTGTTTTTCATTTCTGATTGGTTGTTTTTTATGGTTTCTGTGTCTTTCTTTATGGTTGCTATCTCTTTGCTGAAGTTTTCAGTAAGTTCCTTAAGCATTCTTATTAACTGTGTTCTAAACTCTTGCTTTTGTAGGTTGATTTTCTCCATTTTATTTAACTCTATTTCTGGAGGTTTCTCTTGTTCCATAATTTGGGATGGTTCTCTGTTTCCTCATTCTGGCTTCTTCTTTGTGTTTTCTTCTATGTAGTAGGAATATCTCTTATGTCTCTTACTCTTTGATGGTGGTCTTATGAAATATGTGTCCTTTGTGTTCTAATGATGCACGCTCTTTGATCTACTGTATGTGTTGTCTAGAATTGTCACTTGAGTGTGTTGTGTGTATTCTTCAGTTGTAGTTGTAGTGGTATGCTGCTCACAGCACACTGTTAACTGTTTGAAGGGAGTGGCAGAATATCATCAAAAGCTTCCAGGGAGTTCCCTGATGGTTTAGTGGCTTAAGGCTTTGGCGCTGGTGCTGTCAGCGCTGCGGCCTGGGTTCGATTCCCAGTCAGGGAGCTACCCACATACCAAAGAGCAAAAAAAAAAAAAAAAAAAAAAAAAGCTTCCAGGTCTACCATAGATAGCTGCTCCTGTTGTAGTCTACAAGAAACTCTTCCCACTTCAGTAAGGTGGGGCTGAACACTCATTCAGCTAGAATTCCTCTGTGTTTACAGAGCAATTCTCTAGGGGGTCTTTGTTTATTTTTCAAAAAGAAAAAGACAATAAAAGAACACAAACAAATATACAATTTTTTTTGTCCCTGAGACCCACAGTCTGCTACTCACAGCAAACCATTTGCTGCCCTGGGAGTGGCAGGGGTAGTAGAGCTGCACTGGAATATTGCCAGGCAGCTGGTTCTGCATAGGGTGGAAAAAAAGTGTTTCCATGATAGTAGGGTGGTCTGATTGCTTGCTTACCCAAAGTTCCTCTGTGTGGGCAGGGTAACACAGTGTGGCTATGCATACTTCAGTGTGGCTATGCATACTTCAATATAAATGGGAAATAAGTATTAATAATAATCATCATGATGAAATAAAATAATAAACAAAAAAAAAAGATTTAAAAACCAGATAAATCTAAAAAATTAAAAATATACAGACATTAAAAATAAAGTTAAGAAATAAAGTTTACAAAATATAAATAAAATTAATTATGAAAAAGAGGTAATAATAAAGTAAAATAAAAGATGAAAAACAAAAGAAGAAAAGGTAAAAATAACAGAAAAAAAATTTTGTATAAGCCTCATGGTAGAAGGTCAGAGAGTAAGGGGGAAAAAAGACTAATTAAAAAGAAAGAAAATTGTTCTTTTATTTTTTCTCTCTTTTTTTTGTGGGTCCTGCAATCAGAGTCTTGCAGCACACTTTTCATTGCTTTGGAGGAACAGCAGAGTGGCCCCAAAAGCTCTCTGGTATGTCACTGACAGTGGCTCCTGCAGAAGTCTGCAGGAATGTGTTTCCCAAATAGTTGGGTGGGGCCATTCCCTTAGCCAGTGGGAGTTGTATTAGGTAGATCTCCAGTGTGCTTCAACACACTTTGAAAGAGGACAAAGAAAAGAAGAAAAAAAAGAACAAAATGATAAAATTAATAAAAATCTAAAAGTATATTAAAGATAAAAATTAAATTAAAATATATAGAAATAGAAGTTAAGCAAGAGTAATGATAAAGGAAAATTATAGAAAAGGGAAGCCAAAAGAATAATTAATTAATTCTTGGAAAGCCCAGTGGTTTCACTCATATCTCACTTTGAGCTGTGCTGGGGGAGCAGCAGAGCATCCCTGGCTTTTCATGGGTAAGCCAAGGACAGTTTTCCCTGCTTAAGTTTGGAAAAACAGAAAAGAAAAGACAAAACAAACACTAGCACAATACTCTTTGCGCTGCCACCCTGGGTGCCCCAATGTGTGGGCAGGACACAGCACTGGCTGATCTGGAGGAATTCCAGGGTGTCTATATGATTTCTTTGGGAATCTTTTCTTAAGAGTTCCTCAGCTTTTTTTCTGCACCTGGAAGCTTGGTTTCACTGCAGGTTTTTTTTCTATCTTCTTTGGAGAGGTTGCCTAAAAGGGGAGGGCTGCTGTGCACCTTGGTTAAAAATGGTAAAACGGGTTTCTGCAGCTGGTAGGGTGGGACTGGGTGCTTGGCAGCCTAGAGCAACCTGAGGGATATAATTTAAGCTGTTATGGATATGGCATTGGGGAGCATAATGAGCATGCTCAGGTTATGTTAGACCAGTGGGGTCTCAGAGTTGGTCTTTTTGGGGAGGGCTTAATAAAGAAAAAAATGGCATCCTCCTGTGTGCCACAACGTAAGGTGAACTCCACTCTCAAACAATGGAATCCTCTGGCCACCACCATAAAACATCACAACTCAACCCTTTCCTGTGTGTCTCTGACACCTCCAGTAATGCCATCCTACCCCTGGACAATAGGTGATTATGGCAAGCAGCTGAGCCTGGCAAGCAGCTGAGCCTGTGCATGTACCACAAAGGAAAGCACCTGGGCCTCCAGCCAACCTCTATCCCACTGACCCAGACAGAATTTCCAGGTTTTCACTGCCAAATACAACAAGCTCTCTCTTCTCTTCTGCACAGGGCTCCCGGGCTGGGTCGGGGGCAGCTTGGGCTTAGCACCCCTCACTCCTCTATGGGAGCCCCTCACCCTAGGTGTCCATTCTGGACCAAGCTCACTATCTGTGGGTTTGGGGTCACCCTGTCTTTCTACCAATCTCAACTGGGATTTCTTCTCTTATCTCCTCAGTTGTCTGAACTCTACTCAGTCAGTCCTCCAATGTTTCCCAAGTTTGACTGGTCTCCTATCTATTTGCAACATTGATGTGATCCATCTAGATTGTAGACAATGTTAACCTGATCCACCGCCTTCCTTTCTCTCCTGATGATAAAAGTTTTGAAAAGATATTTTGTACTGTACTAATTGGAAATTTTTATTTGTACCCATTTTACTGAAACAAATAAAAAATTTACAGTTAGTGTTATGTTTAAGGAATGGAATAGCCTTCTTGTTTTCATTAAGTTGAAGTGGTCAAGAATTACCAGTTATCAGTTACAAAATAGCCATGGGGAAATAAATTACAGCATAGGAGATGCAGTCAATAATATTGTCATAACTATGTATGGGGTCAGATGGGTCACCTTGTAAGGTATAAAAATGTATAGTCACTATGTACACCTGAAACTAATATGATATTGAATATTAATTATAATTAAAGCAGATAATAGGTAAAATACAATCTTATAGTGAAAATGAAATTGAAAAGTTCATTGGCAATTTTTATGTCAAATATAGCACATCAAAAGAATTGTGGAACTCTGATTGCAGAATGGCACCTGCATGGAAGAGTGGTCAGAGTGGTCACCCTTTAGTTAGCTCAAATGTTACTAAAGTTCACACAAACTCTGAAAGGTAGTTACATTAAAGACAGAACTGTACCCTCTAGTAGATTTCATCTGAACTCTAGGAATATCCAACTTCCATCAGTCCTACCTGAGTGGCCCACCCTGGTTGTGCTTCTTAAGCACCCAAGAAATGAACTTCTCCAGCAGCTCATGGATCCCTGTCTGTGGCAAGTAGCCCACCATGCACTTAGCTACTGAAATAGATTGCCTATGGCTGAGCAAAGTAGTGACTTCCACTGTTCTTCATTGTGTAACCATCTGAAA
>PVJL010020727.1:0-11591 GCA_004026885.1 Lyroderma lyra
AAAATGATGCTAACTCTATGGAGTGGGCATATCTCTGAATAGAGGGACTATGCTCAGCAAAAACCAGTAGGGTATAGTGTGTCCTCGTTAGATGGTGAGCAAAATGGCTGGAAAGTGGTACTCAGGTCAGATAAAGAAGCCATTCATTCATGATCATCTAGCAGAGATGTGATTGTTCATATTCACGTCTTATTTATTCATTTATTATAATATTTCAACAATAAACTGAAATCTTTCATCATTTTGACATATGGACCCACCCAAATAACTAAGATTATGTAGAGTGTAATTGTGTGTTTTTGAAAAATCTCCTGGGAATTTCTTTAATCCAAGAATTCTTAATTTAGAATTAAGAGATTTCTTCAATTTAGGTATAAATGCTATTACTTAGTTTTTACTTTTCTCTAACTAAAATTTAAAATTTTCTTGTTTCAATAAAGGTAACCAAGCCAAGCCAACATTATGAGTATTCATGACTTAATCACCAATAGAAATCAGAGGTATTTTTAATATCACATTTCAGTTGTTAAAGATATTTACTGAACTCATCATTTTGAAATTAAGGTGGTTATTTTAAAACTTAATGTGTTGAAGAACCACTGTATTATATCATATGCTTATTTTCTAAAATAATTTTGATTACTGTATTTTGATATAATTGGTTTTGTTGGTAATCCTATACATTCCATTCTATTTGATGTTTGTATATTGTACGCGTGTATGTATATATGTATGTGTGTATGCTTGTATGTATTTGATGTATTAAACATGTTATTTTGAAGCACTTATACCAGAAAGATAAAGTGTTGACAGCCCAAGTCTTGCATAGGGCCTTAAACTTCAAAGGCAATTTCTTTTCTACCTTTTTGGAATAGCGTCATGATATTTTGTTGTTGCTCCCAAATTCTTGCATATCTCTCTGGTGATGTTGACATGCCTTTAAAACAACTCTACGAAACTATGTGACCAAATTGTTTTATTTACTTTCTTTAGTCAATGATAATTTATTGTAACAAAGCTCTGTTATGTCTAATAAAGTACACAAAGACAAATTTTTCAAAGGAATTTATAACCTCTGAGAGGAGTAGACAGAAAATGCAATGCAGGAAGAGATGATAGGCTGGAGGTGGCAGATTAGTGCTGTTTAATACAAACTCAGAAAACTAGTCAAGCTGGTGGCTTACAATGGAAATTATGTTGTGGCAGTGTGTCCACTATTTTGGAAGTTCACTGATGGTTCAGTTTGATATTTGGGAGTTCTAGCTGAAGCTGGGGATAGGATTTCCAAAGTTACCCGTTGTTTTCCTCCTTCCTTCAAAACAGGTTTTCCCGAAGGAAAGTCAGTTTTTCAGGATAATTTGGCTTTTTAAAAATTTCTTACACCTCAGTGACAATATTTTCAGTGAGGAGACAACAAGAGCAGTTGTATGTCCAAAAAATTAAAAATATCTACTCCATGATGAGATGGGGGAGAGTGGCAAAAACAGTATAAGATTCAAAGGTTTTAATTGTTAAGTGAAATGAACTAGCATAACTTTATAGATGAATTCAATCTATTGTTTTATTAGAAGTGTGATATTTAGAATAAAGAAGATTTTTTTATATACAGATGACACTAAAAATGAATGCACCACCTTATAAAGTATTAAGTTTTATAACATTGAAAACATTCCAACTAAAGCAGCATGATCATCTTTTAAAAACCTTATCAAAGGAATTCTAGAAATGGTTGATAGTGATTGGGGGCAATTCCTAAGCCCTTCAACTCTGAATTACATCATTTTATAGGTTATACACACCTGCTTAGCATGTAGTGACTATGTGATGAAAAGAAAACACAGGAGTAGTATCAATAAGGCAAATGAGATATAGGTAACAGAATTCCCCCTTCTGGAACTTTGTGACGACCCACACATCCAGCAGCTGCTATTCACTTTATTCCTGGGCATCTACTTGATCACTGTGCTTGGACATCTGCTTCTCATGTCCGTTGTTCAGGGTGACTTTCTGCTTCGTACAACCATGCATTTTTGCTCTGCAATTTATCTCTGGCTGATCTCTGTTTTTCTACCAACATCATTCCTTATGCCCTAGTTCACCTTCTATCCAGGAAGAAGTTCATTCCATGCATACATTGTACAGCTCAGTTTCTATTCTTCCTCATTGTGGAGTGTACACAGTGTGTCTGTCTGGAAATAATGTTTTATTATTGGTATGTGGCTATATGCAACCCTTTTGCATTACCCCAACATCATGACTTGGAGGGTGTGTGTTCAGCTGGCTGCAGGATCATGGACCAGTGACATTCTGGTGTCTGTAATGGCTACCCTATCCTGGCAGCAATAGTGTTGCTTGTTTCTTTTGGGAGACCAATGCACTGTTGATCCTGGCATCCACAGACACCCAGACTTCACAGATGGCCATTTTCCTCATGGGGGTTATGATTCTCCTTCTACCTGTTTTTCTAATTTTGGTAGCCTACAACTGTATTATAGTGACCGTGGTCAGGATAAAGTTAGCGGCGAGGCCCAAGGCGTTCTTCACCTGTGGCTCCCATATCATGGTCATCATCCTCTTCTCTGGATCAACAATAGTCACCTTCATGACATCAAAGTCTTCCAAAGAACAGGGAAAACTGGCATCTGTGTTCTATGCAACTGTGACTCCAATGCTTAATTCCCTCATCTATAGCTTGAGGAAAGAGGATATGGAGAGAGCTCTGAGGAAAGTAGCCACAAGGAATTTCCCATGCAGGCTTAGAATTTTCCACCGACAGTGAGATTCTCCTAATTCCCTACTTGTAAGGCTTGCTGAGTAGTTTTATCAGCAAGACTGGAATGTGGTACGATTCATATCCTTGGGTCTTGTTTGTGGACCCACCCTCCATCCTTTACTTCCTTTGTAGAATAAGAATTCATGGAGCATTAGGAAGGATGGCCTGTTTCCTTCTGATTGGTCTTTTAGCACCTAAGTGTTAGGAAATCCCCCAGAAAGCTTTCATGTTTTATAAACCCTGGAAGCTGTAAAATACATATTTTTATCATGCTATGTATTGCTATCTACTATCTATCCCAAATCCTTCTCCAACTCCTTTGTCTTCTGGTATTTCTGAGTCTCTTTTCATCATCAAAAAAGCAATAAATTAACAAACAATACTTAATCCCTTCCTATGACATGTAAGTGTACATACACATATATCTACATGTATGTTTGAGGTGGGTAGTGAAGAGCATGGATACAATGAAGCAGAATTTATGAGTTCTGCTGTACTCCTTCTCACACTCTTAACAGAAACATGAATGTTGTATCTGCCAGGAAACACCCAAAAGTAAAAGTCAGCTTTTGGAAACCAACGAGAGTGAGAAGCTATTACCTACAAGGCCTGATGGATTAAGAGGGACAACTAGAATTTGGAGAGGGTAGCTATATACAGAAGGCTGCCAGGCAGGAGCTGTGGACTAGGTTTATGGACAAAAGGAAATCTTATAAATGAATGTTTAAAGCTTATTCTCCGCCCATTTTCTGATTTCCTGTTACTATATTAAATAAAAAATCCAGGAATACCTCCCCATTTGAAGATCCTTAATTTGATCACATCTACAAAGTCCTATGTAAGGAAACATATGTATAGATTCTAAGTCTAGCTTGTGGCCATCTTTGTGGGCCCATTGTTCTGCCTACCATACCAAAACCAAGTAAAATGAATGTGAAGGAGTGATTAAAGCGCTAAAATTGGAGGTGATAAATTGGGAGTGGTGCCAGTCTGCTTTGTTGTGTGATTGCCATCCTGTGAGTAGTGTACTGTGATCTGCATTTTCATTTGCAAATTTTTATGGTGTTTTAGAACGTGCTCTTCTTCTGGAGCCCTTGCTACTTGAGAGCTGAAGGATACCTTGTGTGGGCGATTGAACAAGTTCTACTACCGTTATGACACACAGTTTGTGAAGAAGGCATGCCTGTGCAGTAAATGCTATTTTTTGTTAATTATACATACATTTTAATAGTTTACACAAAGTCATGGTGCCCATGTTCCAATTCAGTTATTTTCCAAGAGTCCAGAGTTGGACAATATTTATTAGACAAAAATCATAAAGAGGGGCTTCCACACTGAGTGGTGTGCAAGCTTCAAAGAATAGTTGCTATTATCCAATCACATTGAGATTACAAAAAAAAAATCTAGTAAACTAAGAAACTTTGGGTTATTCACAGCAGTTCCCTGTAATTTGTTTTCTTATACTTGACTGGAGATTTCTTTATACAGTTGTTTGTAGTATGGAATTTACTTTCTCCAGATGAGACACAGACAAATTATAGTACCAGAGGAAGAACTGCTCAATGGGTAGCACTCTAAGCATGTGCACTATATAAATGAGTGGAGGTTTTAAGTATCTTTTTATTATCTCTCTTTCTCACTAGAATATAATTTTCATGAGGCAAGAAATTTGTTTTATTCACCAATGTGTCTTCTGGGCCTCAACAGGGTCTAACACATGCTGAATATCGAATAAGATTTTGTTGAAATTTTGAGTTCAAATAAAAGAATGAAACAAAACTCTACTATTTTTTTTTATCATTGCTTTACCTTGTAAACAAAAAGATCCTTAAAAGTTGCAGGTAGAGTTTTTAGACAAATAGAAGAAAGTAAAGCAGAAGATTATATAATATAATGACATGGATGCAGAAGTTCAAGAACAAATAAAACAACAAAAAAAGGCCAATTTGTAATGAAGTTGTCAATCTTCACATAGGCCCCTAATCTGTGTAAGCTACTGGCATCCTCAGAAACATTGGTATCACAGTCTCATAAAGCACTGGGCCTACTGCAATTCTTCTTGTAACCACTTATGTTCTTTTATTCAGAAATGGATCCCAGCGGAAAGTTCAAAATCCCAGCGGGTACACTGTGGCTTCTGCAGAGTTGAGACCAAAAACCCACTTGAGGAATTTGTCTTTCTTTCTTTCCTTTATCCTTGCACTCTACCTTCTCAGTTTCCATCAGTCATGGCTTCCATGGACCCAGTGTCCTGCGGATGACCCGCCTCAGAGCAGCCTTCACTTCACTATTCCTGAAGCTATAGATGATAGGGTTCAACATGGGGGTCACCACTGTGTAGGAGAGCGACAGCAGCTTCTTGCTCTCAGGAGAAGTGCTGGACCGGGGTCGGAAGTATGTGAGGATGGCAGTGCTGTAGAAGAGGGAGACAACCAGGAGATGGGAGGAACAGGTGGAGAAGGCCTTGTGTTTCCCCTCAGCTGAAGGCATCCTGAAGATAGTGGAGAGGATGCGGACATAGGACCCCAGAATCAGCAAGAAAGGGAAGAGGATGAATAGGACAGTGGCTGTCAGGGCCTCCAGTTCAAAGAGAGAGGTATCAGCACAAACCAGTGCAATGACAGGGGGGCTGTCACAAAAGAAGTGGTTCACCTTGATGGGGCCACAAAAAGGGAAGCTGAAAATCCATGTGGTTTGCACAGTGGCCACGGGGAACCCTGAGAACCAAGAAGCAGCTGCCAGCTGGGCACAAGCCCTGCGGCCCATGATGACTGGGTAGCGCAAAGGGTCACAGATAGCCACATAGCGGTCATATGCCATTGTGGCCAGGAGGCAGCACTCAGCAGCACCAAAAAAGAAGAAGAAATACATTTGAGTGGCACAACCAAGGAATGAAATGGTTGTGTCTTGGATGATTAGGGTCCCCAGCATTTTGGGCACAATCACCAAATTGAAACCTATCTCCAAGAAGGACAAGTTCCTGAGGAAGAAGTACATTGGGCTTTGTAGAGCAGAATCAACTGTAGTAACCAGGATGATGAGGACATTGCCCATTAGGGTAATCAGGTAAATGGCTAAAAAAAGGAGAAATAGCAGAGCTTGTAGCTCAGAAGACAAGGCTGAGAAGCTCACAAGAACAAATTCACTGACAATTGTCCAGTTTCCCCACATCATTCTTCTGTCCAGGATGTCACTGGGCATTCACACTCCAGGAAGTAAAAGTCTGCACATGTTATTTAGACATCTATTACACCCTTAGAAAATGAACCTTCTGTGGCTTCATTCTTTACCTCACTTGTAATAGTCATTGAAGCTTAAACAGCTGTACTTTCAAAAACTGTAAAAAATAAGTCGGACTATGGACTCACAATTTTTGGAAGAATACTAACCTTTTTTTTTTGAGACTGAACTGAGGCACACCCTATATATCTATTCATCTCCTGACTTTTCTCTTTAGCACCAGTCAATGATGCTAAGAAGCCAGGTGAAGCATTTCTGAAGAGAAGGCACTTGAGGCACAGTGAAAGGTGGTGAAATGAGTCAGGATATGTTTTCTGCAAAACAAAAGGGTGGGAAAGAGAAAAGCAGAGGAAGTGAGCCAGCAGTTGCCAAGGATCGCTGAGGTGGAGACCTGAATGTGTCCCAGTCTCCAGCAGACCACACTCAGGAAGATTGCAGCAATAATGGAAGAATCTTCATTTATAAATGCAGACAATTGCAATTTAAATAAGAAGACACACAATATAGAAACTGTGGTTTATTTTGACCCCTGGGCTAAACATTCTCCATGTGGCCATATGTGATCAGACAAAGGGAATACAGACTCAAGATAGTATCAGAGCACAGAGAAAATCTAGATGTGTTATGTAGAAACCACTTCATCAGCTTCTATTAGTTGATGTATGTCTTCACTTTCAAGAAATATGAAGTGTTACATGTTAATAAAAACCAAATTAAATATGCAGGTGTGACTAATAATATTAAATCCCATGGGGGGGGGAAACAGAAGATTGCTTCATAGCATCAATAACTAACCTTCAAAATTTTGACTCTGAAATTCTTTCTGATAACCGTACACTTAATAAAGGAATAAATCTAGCATGGTGACTCAGCATGGTGACCAGAACATAATACATACTCAATAAATACTAACCATTATGATTATTATGATACAGTATTAGATCTACCTTCCCAAATGCACTTATCATCAAACCCATTGCCCAAACTCACCGTAACCATTGCTTTTCATTATCTAAGAGAAAAAGAATAATTTATTGAATAAACATTGTCTTCTGTGTGCCAGACACTCTTCTAGATACTGAAGATGAAATAATAGTATGTCAAACAAATAAAAATCTCTTCCATCATAGAACTTACCTTTTAGTAGAGAAGACAATTTATAGACAAATTGTGGAAGTAGAATGTATAGTACATTCACTATTAATGAGAGCAATGGAGAAGAATAAAGCAATGGAGGAGATAGGCATTTGGAGTATGAGGAGTGTCACAGAAGGCTTCATTGAAAAACTGATATTTGATTCAAGTCCTGAGCAAATGCAAGACAGGAAATTCAGGGTGGTGGGACTAGGAAGGAGTAAAGAGCAACAGCAGTGAGAAAGTGCATTTGAAGAAATTTTGCTGAATCCTATTCATTTTACAAACTTCAAGCTGGACATCATTTCTTCTTCGAGAACTTTTTTTTTGTATCTTGTCTCTATTTATAGTAAGAATTAACATTTATTGAGGAAGTACCAGACACTAATAGAAGTGTTTTGCCTGTGTCATGTTGTTTGTCTCACAACCACCTGAAGATACCCTAACTATTTTGTGCATACATCACAGCCATGGGAGCTGGGGCCCAGAGAAGTTGAGTACTTTTCTTAAGGTGAGGCGGCCAGCAAAGGTTGGCATCGGATGTACATCCTGGGCAGTCTGGCTCCAAGTCATGGATTTACACATCAGGCAACACGTGTGCCCACTCTCTGACAATAGGAACAAGGCTGAGCTCACAGGTGAGACCAAGCCTGAGTATTTGGCATTGGGAGGCAAGAGGGGAGCAAAGATCAAGACAACTACTAGAGAGGGGTGGGAGGTTTAGAGATACTAGCAACACTTTAGACCTGGAATTCCACTTGCATACACAATACTGCATACATTAACAATACAGTATCATACAATATGCAGATTTAAAAAGTGATGACTTATAAATTACACTCACTATCTTCTTCCATCCCAAGCCTTTTCTTTTTACCTACTCCATTTCAGAAAATGCTAATACCCATTGTATAACCCAGGAACTGGGATAAAAATCCTTTAATTCATCTCCAAAACTCGATTATTTTTCATCTTAAACAGTGATTCGGTGTCACCTTCGCCATCCCTACCATACTGCCTTTAGATTCTGGGTCTTTTTTTCTCTGGCTTGGAATATTGTAGAAACTCAATTCCAGTTCATTCTATTCAAAGCATCCTTACCTTATGTGTGATCTGACAGCAATTCTGGTTAGTTACTTACCTGCTTAACATCTTTCAATCACTTCCTGCTGTCTCTTGGATAAATACAAACCCTTTAGCAAGGTCTATTTCTCTTATATCTGATTCTTCACTGCTGATGCTCCAGACATATGAAAATATTTCCTTTTGCTTTGCACATATAACGTTCTGCTTATTTTACAAATTTTAGCTGAAATATCACTTTCTTTGTGAAGTTTTCCTGTCTTCCCTTAGCTTAATTAAGAGATTAATTTTTCTTTTACTCTCTTAATAATACTTTGTGTTAACTTCTATTAGAGCACTTTTGTAATTGTGTGTGTGTGTGTGCATCTATTTATGTTATTTAATTGTTAATGCCATGAGGACAAATCTATTCATTTGTCATTTTACCTTCTGCACCCAGTGGAGTGTTTAACTTGAAGTGCTTAGTAATTAATGTAATTTAAGGTTTAATTACTTTTAGTTAATTAGAACTTTGATGACACTATTGGAGCTCTAATTGAGCCTACAATCAAATAAGATGTATGTGTGTGTGTGTGTGTTTGTGTGTGTGTGTGTGTTTCTTGGGTGGTACATTAGGGTTCATCTTCCAAGGTATATTTATTTTGTTCAAATTTTTTGCTATGTTCTGAGAAGATATTTTAAAAGTTGTATTATAAGTCCTTTGCATCACTTAGTGTGCCATGGTGTCCACCCTCTAAATACATAATCAAAATTTTTCTAGGACAGACAGGACTTGGGCACATCACTTAAGTCATATCCCAAAATAGGTTGAGACTAATATTTAATCCTTAATTTTGGGGCACATAGCAAAGGTATTTATTTTTTTTTATAGCAGTGACTTTAACTCATTTTAGACATGGGTTGGTTATAAATAAATACAGTTTATTGTTATGTAGAATGTATCTCTTTAATGTAGTAACAAAGTTTGCATGAAAGAGTTCATCAAATTCCTTAGTGAAATGCAGATGAAGTATATTATGAACTTACTCTTTAATCCAAGATCTAATGTTAACTTTCCTGTAAAATGTCTTCTGACCACCTTTATCCCCCAAGTGGGTATAATTAATTACTCTCTCCCTTGTGTGTCTTAAAATACCCTTATTATAACAATGGTTTTCTATCATAATTATTTTTATATGTGCCCTCTCCTGTAACTTGTGTACTCCCTGAAGATAAACCAAATTGTATCCATCATTGTATCCACATTTCATTGCTTGGTACCTATGTAGTAACAATAAATGTTTGTTGAATTACTAATTTACACTTATATTAATGACATTAGTCAATTGGCTTGACATACTTATATCTTTAAAAGTTAATGAAGTTCTTTGTCATGAATCCATGATGGATTAAAGTACTCACTTATTTTTTGTGTTTGTAAGAAATCCTTTTAAGAGGGTTGCAACAAATTGGCCACATAAGCTGGACTCCTGGAAAACTCCTCTGGAGATTACAACTAAGAAAACACCTATACCTCAACCAAGGACCCTGTACACAATGCACAATCACAGCTAAGAAACCCAATCATTGCATTAAGGTATGTATAGGCAGGCAGAGGGTTAAACAAAAGAGAAATAGAAGGGGAAAAGCAGGGACTCAGCTGCACGGGTCCTTGTTTGGAACTCTACCTCTGCAGGAAGGAGGGGGAACAAGGCAGTGGGAGAGTGCTCCAGGCCTCACTCAGTCTGCGGGACTGAGAAAAGGAGTCCCAAAGGTAGAGGTGAGGTACCACAACCACTTCACTTTGGTCCCAGGAGGTGCAGACCTGTCCAAAAAGCAGTGGACAGACTTCACTCCAGTTCCCAGAGGAGGGGGAGTGACTGGGTGGTGAGGAACTGCAGCACTGGCCGGGAAGGAGAAGGAGAGAGGGGGCTACGTGTGTGTGTTTCTCGGTTCACAACCAGCACAATCTGATAGACCAGCAAATAAGACTGACCCCAAAGCTCAGGGCAGAATCCAAGTCCTTCGCAAACCTAGAACAGAAAGGCACAGTCATGCTAAAACTCCCTGCATGACCCCTGGAGTCACAGGAAGCAAACAAAGCTGCAAATTCCTCTCCCCTACAGACATCTGCTTGCCCAGTATCAGCAGCAAACACCAAAGAAACTACAGCAACATTTTTGTCAAAATGAGAAACCAGAGAAAAGGAGCTCAAATTAAAGAGATGGGGATAGATGACCCATCAGAAACAGAGCTCAAAGCAATGGTTATAAAAATGCTTAAGGAACCGAGTAATAGTTTCAACTGAGAGATAGCAAGCATCAAAGAAGACTTACAAACCATTATAAAGGACCAGAGAGATAATGACTACCTTAACTGAAATGAAGAATGGAATAGAAGTCACTAAATGACATAAAATAGAAGGGCAAAGCAGTGATTTGCAGGAAAAGCCAGCAGAAAACACCCAACCACATCAATTAGAAAATCATTTCCAAAAAAAAGAAGATGGATCGAGATTTTTCTGGGACTATATCAAACATAAAAATATGAGAATAATAGGTGTAGCAGGAGGGACAGAGGAAAATCAAGGGATCAAGAAATTATTTGAAGAAATAATGACTGAAAATTTTCCTAACCTTGAGAAGGAAATAGACATATAAGTCCAGATGCACAGAGAATTCGAAACAAGATGATCCCAAATGGGAACACACTGAGACACATCATAATTAAAATGGCAAAAGTTAAAGAAAAAGAGAAAATTCTAAAAACAGTAAGAGAAACTCAAGTAGTAACTTATAAAGGGACACCCATTCAACTCTCAGTTGATTTCTCACCAGAAATTTACAGGGCAGAAGAGATGGCAGATACTACTCAACGTGATGAAAACCAGGAATCTACAACCAAGAAAAATGTGTTCAGCAAGGCTAGCATTCAAAATTGAAGGGCAGATAAAGAGTTTCTCAGATAAGAAAAAGCTAAAGGAATTCCTCACCACCAAACCAGTAATATAAAGAATGTGAGAGGGACTTCTTTAAGATGGGAGGAGGGATGGGAGAGTGGTTAAATTAAGGGAAAGGGATGGAGAAATTCAGTTTGATTGTTAACTTCAAATTGAAAGCAACAAAGAAAGAAAACTCAAAGGCACATTCAATAATTTAGTAGTTACCTGAGGGTAAGTGGGGAGGAGATGGGGGAGAAGGGACAGGGACACAACTATATGGTGATGGAAAGAGAACTGACTCTGGATGATGAACACATAATACAACACATAGAACATATAATGTAGAATTGTACACCTGGGACCTATGTAATTTTTAATAATCAATGTCACCCCAATAAATTAAAAAGAAATACTTTTCTTCTACTCTTCTGCTTTCAAAAC
>PVJL010020728.1:0-11588 GCA_004026885.1 Lyroderma lyra
AAAAGTTCTCTGCAAATATCACATCCTACACTAATGCAGAGTTCTACGAACTTCTTTGCCTTTAAAAGCACTCACTTTCTTCGAAGTCACATGCAAAACCAAAGGGAAGGTAGACAGGGGCAAGCAGAGTGGTTATTTACTCGATAAATGACCGCCGTTGTCATAAATCTCATCGTTTCCCACTCCCCAACCTACATGGCTACGACATGACTTTGGACATAACGAGACGTGTGGTAACTGTTTCTCTTTTCCCATTCCCGCAGATCTGGGGACATCTGTACAGTATCGGCGGGTGTCGACCACGGTTGAATCTTAGTCCTAATCAAGGTCACACTGGCAAGTCATAACCCACCTTGAAGTTCAGCTGCAAGTAATTTGCAGGCCAATTTAGCACTAATTTAATGAAGACGTTAGCTGGTGATGTTTTTGTTCTGCTCCAGCATACTCAGGAGATGCAGAATGAGAGGAATTGAACCCTCCTCCTGAAGCAAAGCGTTAGCTTTAGCCCTGGGTCCCCCTCTCCCAAAGAGAGGGACAGCCAAGTGAGAGAGCTCACATTGCAGCTAACCCTTCGCGGGCTCCCGAAGATGACACGTGTTTCGGCATGACTCAAGGGTCCCCTTCGGCATTTAGTCTCAGCCAGAATTGTATTCTCTCTCTCTCTCTCTCTCATATAGTGTTTGTTTAACTGACCAACATTTAGAAGTTAGGAAATTCTGACATTAAAAATCCAGATTCTGGCCTCTCTCGAACAGTCTGAAGATCTAATGACACCACGCCTGGACGCGCCCTGGCAACAGGTGCGGAGGGGCAGCCCGGTCTAGATGGGCACGTGTTCTCTCATTTCTTATCACTTCCTATTTTTCTTACACCTAGCTGATGGGCAATTGTGTCTGTGATCCCTGATCTGGGGCCACCAGAGGGGAAGAGATGAAGGGAGGGGTGCTTGGTGCTTCAAGAGCTGAAGGACCCCAAATGTCCATCAATTGATGACAGGACACAAACAATTTTTGTATATTCATACAATAGAGTATTATTCAGCAACAAAGAGGAACCAACTTCATGCTACAACAGGGATGAACCTTGAAAATGTTATGCTAAGTGAAAGAAGTCAGTCTCAAGAGACCCAACATTGTATGAGTCCATTTATGTGAAATGTCCAGAACAGACGAATCCATAGAGACCAGAAATAGATTAGTGGCCGCCTAGGGCTGGGGAGTGGGGGAGGTATGGAGAGACTGCTACTGCATGCAGAGTGTCTTACAGGGGTGCTGAGAATATTCCCAAATTGACTGTGGTGACAGGTGCCCAACCCCGGGAATATACCACAAACCAGTGAATTGTACATGTTACACAGGTGAATTGTATGGGATGTGAATTACACCCCAACAAAACTGTTATTTTTTAAAACAAAAAGAACTAAAGGGACGAGGCGCATGACATCAGCAGTGCATAGATGTCTGTGTGCTGGAGAGGGGGACTGCAAGTTTGGTTCAAAGGTGGGGTCTTGTGTATCTCTTGATTGCGGGGCCTCTGGGAGCTACAGAACTTTGAATGGCAAGGGCCACGTGCTTGGGCGGCTGAGCGTTCGGTGACCTGTGCTCAGGGCCTATGCCTAGAGGATCAGGGGTGGGAGGAAAGCAGCCAGCAGGCCAGCTGGGCAGTAACTCAGGCCGGTCAAGGCCCACTTTATGGACTGCCTAAACCCCAGGTGAGGGACAGAGGGCGTATAATCCGAAAGGGGAAGGTCACGGGCAAAGAGCACCAAACCATCTTTTTTTTCCCACATCGATGTTATATTGGACTTCTTATCAACCTTGGAGATTGGCAACTTGAACTGAATTTAACTGGGGGAAATAATGAAAGTCATTTGTGTGCCTGTGTACATGTGTGCATGTATGTGTGTGCACGTACACACACACACACACACACACACCCCAAAGTTTGTGACTGATTTATACTCTTTTTAAATAAGGTTGATTCAAGGCTACTGTAGGCATAAAAACAGTCCCATCCCCTGCATTCCTGGATGCACTCCAGAGGCGCAGAGGACCAGCGTGGGGTGAGAGCAAACACACCGTGAACCACTCCTGTGCTGTCCCCCGAGCACTCTTCTGGAAGTACTGAGATCATGTGAAGACCTTTTATCACAGGGTGATGGGGAAAAAGCTAAAACATCTTGTATCAATGAGTGTGTGGAGAACTTGCATAAAACAAAGATTTAAATAATGGAGTCCTTGCCTTCATAAAACTTACAGTTTAGTTTTGGAGGACAGTGTCACAGGCAGGAGCATCCTTTTCAAAGCAGCAGGCAACTTGTCTGTAAATTCTGTCATTTACTGAAAACCTATTCTCTCCCAAGCACCAAATCAGGTACTGTACCTAATTTATTTAAAAATCCTCCTAACCGCCATGGGCTGACACCTGCTGGGTTTTGGTTGAACAGCTGTCATTCTGCCAAAAGCAACTTGATAGCACTGTTGGGTATCACCTTTCTTCTGCTGTGGGCAATAGGGATGGGAATGCCCATCAAGGTGCCCACCCCCATCCATGGGGTCCCCTGACCCAAGTTTGGCCAGTCAGATTCTGGAGCTGAGTAACGTAGGAGAGAAAGTTTATTGGCTCTGGTACTCAGCTCCCCAGAGCTGCCCTACTTCCTGTCCTTTATCAATAATAGCTGTTCTCTGTCATTGGTAACCCATGATCTCCAATACAATCCTTAAGAACAAACTGAATCCCAGAGAGAATATTGGCCCAAGGTCACACAACCAAATGCCACATCTGGAATGTGAATTCTATGCGACTCCACAGCCCTACATAAATACAAATTCACTCACACACACACACACACACACACACACACACACACACGGAATTTGGAGAAATGCAGAGAATAAAAGACAAAGTTTTTTCTCTTTACTTTGCCTATTAATTAAACAGTCTAGGCCCACTGAAATATCTTGCGATGTTGACATTTAGGCTCTTGAAGTTCCTAAGACAGTTTTTAACTCAGTTAAGTTTGGGTTGCTTTTTGTGTCACTTAAAATTCTCGACAATAGATACATTTAGCCATTTATTGCCACTTGTTTCCTTAAAGGAGGCAAAATGAAAAACCAAAAACCATTTTATCAAGCTTATTTTCAAGGTAGTATTTTTAGAGTCAGGCTGTTAGGAAAGACGTCATCTCTCCCTATGTGGTTACAACCACTGCTGGGGTTCCAGCAGCTCCAATGTCCTGTTACTAAAAATGTGCAAAATGATCTAGAAATACAGGTAGAACTATGCAACACATTCAGTTATAATGGACTTTGAATTACCATCTTCAGTACACTGTGTTCTGCAAATAAACACACATTACAAGTAACCACAGGAAGCACACAGCCTCGGGCAAAGTTTTTCTTCTCTATTAAAAAGCAAATTCACACAAGCAGACAGAACATGTGAAAACCTCTGAACAGACCTACCTTAGGCACATGTTCTATCCTACCTGTGGTCAGGAGACTTCCGTGCCACGCATAGGTGGTAATGAGAATTAAGATGCTTTTCTTCTGCTTTGTCAGATCTATTTTCAAAGATTTGGTTGCGACTCTTTCATTTCCCTGGTTCTTAGATAATAGATCAGTCCTGATTTCATGCAGCTACTCTGAACTCATCTACAAGAAGGGTAGTACGTTAACCTCATAATGAAGGGCTATGGAGGACATTTTCCTTAGTGTAAAGAAAAACAAACATTCCCAAGTCATAGTTAAGTGATGTGTCTGAGCAAGAGGGCAGTGGAGACAAGTCCTAAAACTTAGAAGTCAGGTAAGAGTTAACAAGCAGAGGGAAGCAGGACTGAGCACATTTCAGGGTGTGATCAGCTTGGGATAAATACCTAGGCTGAACTCCAGCCTTCCTCTTGATAAGGGGCCAAGCCAACGAAATAATCTTGCCTCTAATTCCTCTTCCTGCGCCAGCCCTGGCAGATGTCTGACAACCTTCTGGCCAGGTTGAGTGTCCATGGGATTGTGCAATTGCACATTGGTTTTTGTATGGCTGGAGTGCCATCACAATTACTCAATTGTTTCATCCGAACTGGGAATGAGGTTGGGGAGAAACACTATACCTATTGTTACGTAAGTGTCTTCTCACTGCCAGACAAATCTGTATTCTTCAAGACATTTGCATCCCTGAAATAGCTGCATTCACGTGAATGATGATACTTTGCTCGTGCTCTCTGTCTCTCTCTTTCTCTCTCTCTGTTTCTCTCTCTCTCTCTCTCTCTCTCTCTCTCTCTCTTTCTCTCTGTCTCCTTGAATGAAAAACAAAGCTTGGAGGTCAAAGTTGCTCTCCTGCAAATAACAAAATATTTAGCAAAACACAGACCAAGAGAGATAAAGTTTCAGAGACAGAAAGAGTAAAAAAAAATCAAGAAAGATAGACACAGATAGATGCAGAAAATGATCAGGAAGAGCCGAATCCTGGTTCGCAGGGTACGGAAGCCAATCTCATTAAATCATACAGAAAGCAGCATCAAGATGTTAAGTGAGAACCAACACTTAAATTCTTAATCAAACAGAACACTCAGAAGTACTCTAGAGTTCGTCCTGATCAAGGTCCCGCTAAAAATGGAACTGTTTCCTACAAATCCCACCAGACATCCAACCCATCTTATGTGAAGGCTACTTAGGACAGTAAATGCGCCAATTAGTGAGGAAGCTTTTTCTGGGCCAGTTGCACGTTAGAAGTTGCAGCTATGCATTCAGATATTATTTAAGCCATTTCCAAAGTCCAATGGCTTATGTGAAAAGTGTACCCCAATATAAGACAATGGCCTTCAAACTACAGTGTAAATATGACTCACCATTGGAAGCTTATGGAATATGTGAATTCTCAGATCTCAACCAAGACCTACCAAGTCAGATCCTTTGGGGGTGGGTCCCAAGAATTTGTATTTTCATTGAACCTATCAGGTGATTCTGATACAGCACTATGTTGAGAAAAAATGCTTTAAAGTAAGCACCAGAATTTTTCCTACCAACAATTAGTTTCAATGCTCAGCCCATGACTGTCAGTATTATAAGAATGCATTCTATGACCATCAACAGCCTCAAGTACCAGAGGGCATGTGGCACTTCAGTTTTTATTGTAATTATCATTTGCTTGCAGTCTATTTCATTCTCAGAGTCAAATTTTGCTATCTTTTAGACTTCAAAATTAATGACACCATGTGTAAAATGTTTAGGCTTAGAAATAATATCCAAGTTGCTCAAAATACAATACCAAAGTGATGCAGCCTGCTGTCATGTTAGAGTGCACATACTTTTAAAGCCATACATGAGCCCCCATTTTTCAATTGTTGATGTGAAAAATGCATTCCACGACCAGACCTGCTGAGAATGAGGACTGAGGCCTTTGATAACTAAAGTATCAAAAAGTAAAAGATGGCTGTGGGCGACCCAGAGCAATGAAAGTCATGAGCAGATTAAGAAATCATTGAGAGCTATAGAAGTTTCAAGTTTAGAAAGAAAAAAAGTTGTATTTCAGTTGTTCTTTTTTTCTTTAAACCTTGCTCCCAATGATATACCCTGGTTTTCCTAATCTGACATGAGGGAATGGGAAAGCAATACTATAAACATTTCAATAAAGCACTGTCTTTTTATGAATGATTTGTTACTGTTAGCCATGGCTGTGACCACTGGCTTTGTTCTGTTTGGGTGTGTGTGTCATTACATAACTTCCTTTTCTCCCCAGATTTATTGAGATATGATTGACGTCTAACATTGTGTAAGTGTAAGGTGTACAGCCAATTTCTCAGGCCACAACTTGCCATGACATTAATAGCTAATAAGAACATCTAACATTTCCCCGAAGTTCTTTACATGCTTAATCTCGTTTAAAATCCCCAACGTGCCCTAGGAGGCAAGTACCATTATTAGTATTCATTCCCATTTCACAGTCAAGAGTCCAGGTTGAGAGATGTAAAAGTAACTGGAGCTAGTAAGTGATGGAACTAGGATTTTTACTCCAAACTCCTATGCTTAAGCCATAGGCTACCTTTCCTTTGAATAACAGGTCATCAGCACCCCCCTAAAGCTGGCACTGACACCACGTGAGTGAACACTCCACCCTGGTATCTAAGCAGCTCACACATCCAGTGGATTTTGTAAGAATGTTGTATTTGATTTTTTTCCTTCTACCTTCCATGAAATCCAAATAATGTTCATTTGATCATCATTATCACCACCACCACCACCATCATCATCATTAGCAAGAAAGAAAATTATGGAGAGGGGTAGGTAAGAGGGTATTGCTACTCTTTTAAGAATAACTCAGGCTAATCTTTACATCTGGGCCAGCATGGCAAGGGTATATGTCGATAATCTTATTATCCTCAACCAGAGTTCAAACAGCCATGTTTCTTCATAAGAAGCAGCAGGAGGAGGAAGGTCCCTGTCACTGTAGGTAGCTCCTGTCTTCTGCTAGAGTGGGGTGAGGATTAATTACTTCTGGATGAAGATTTTAAAGATTCCAGGAGGAAAGACATAACAAGAGTGTGGGATGCAGTCACCCTTGGTAACAAGGATGCTTATAATTCAGCCAGCACACCCTAAACCATCCCATTTGTCATGGTGATTGCATTACCTAATATGTGCCTTTAACCAGCATTATCCATTCCACTTACATTCCTCTTTTGTTGTGCAATCTTTGCTTCACAATAGAAACAGGACAGCAGAAAACTCAATGTACCCATCTGTCTTCTGTAGGTGGGTGAGAAGGTTGGTATCAAAGGATCAGCACGGCATGGGTGTTACCAGGTTCAATGCCAGGCACCTTTTGTTTATAAAGCTTAGCTCCTCCACAGCAAAGATGGATCTCCTAAGAGGTTTCTCTCCAGGGATTCTCTCCGCCCTTCCTCCCTCCCGAGGATTTCCCCAAGGGTAAAGTTAAGCAGAGAGTAATGGGGAAAGCACCAGGAGGTAAGTTCTAGTTTCAGCTCAGTCACCTGGGACCTGAGTCACTTTGAACATGCTACTTGACTTCTTCAGCCAATAAATTTGGCTAAACAAAAGGTTATATTTATTAGGGACTTTACAGTACTTTTCCGCTCTAAAATTCCATGCAAAAAAATCAAAACCAAAAACTTCTATTTATTAGTGATTGAACTGTCCATCTATTAACAACTTTAGTTTACTGGTTTCTTGTGTGCCAGAACTAGGCCAGAAATTCGCTTACATTAAATCCGCAAAGAAGACATTATTTTTAGATATGTAAACTGAAGGACAGAACAATACAAATGAATATGATGAGAGTCTCTCTCATGCACTGTGTTTTAGGTACATGAACAACAACAAAAAGAATCTAAAAGACGTATTATAAAGCTATATCCCATTAAGACACTTCAGTAGTACTGGGCATTTGATTATGACAATGACAGCACTTCAGAAAACAGGGATATTTTATAATGATAACCGGTTCAATCCATCAGGAAGATAAAAAATTTGTGAACAATATAGTTAACAAATACACATACCAAACATACACGTTTAATACAACAACAACAAAAACCCCCAAAATACATGAAGCAAAATTCACAGAATTCAAGGGTTAAATAGACAATTCAGTAATATTTTGTTCCACTTTCAATAAAGGATAGAACAATTAGGCATAACCCATGTGACACATATGCATAACCCTTGCCCCAGCAATTCCACTCCTAGATATGTATCTAATGTTATGGTAACAGCATGATTAATTTATATGAACTTCAAAAGTAAACAACTAACCCACGGTCTTAGAATTCCTGGCTAGTCATTTCCCCAGTACTTCACTTTGTAATGGCTTGAGACATGCATACCTGATTTGTACATTTTCTATTTCATGCAATAAAGATAGTTTTAACTCGTCTTTATAATTTCTAGTTATGTAACTTTGGGCAAGTTACACATTCTCTGAGCTACACTTCACTCATTTGTAAAATGGAGATCAAGCTTATCATGAGGATCAAATCTGATTGAGTACTAAGCCCGGTGCTTAATACCAGTGAATGCTAAATACATATCGGTCTTTCTGTTCTACCCCTCCTCCTGCACAATCTCTGCCCCTCCAACAGCCCAATGAATGCAGACCATTGAAAGATGACCATTGCGTGGGTCCAGAGCCAGGAAAGCCAGTTTGGGTTCTGGTCTGGGAAACAGAACTAGATCTCAAGTTGAAGTTATCCATTCAGATCAAAAATTAAAATCAAATAAAAATAAAAAACAATTCAGGGTGATAAGAGAGAATTGCTCCCAATCCAAGAGAACCCTGCAAGGATAGAGATTCCAGAAGCCATTATATAATATAAACATAATTCTAAAATAAACAGAGCAATGGAGTTCAGTTAAGGAATTTCGGGTTCTATCCATAAGCTACTCACTTGTACACAATTGCTTCAGAATGGAAAGAGTCTTACAACGTAACTAGACCCGTAGATGGACCTTTACCAAAACATTAGACAGAGACATAAACGGAGTCAAGATGTGCTAGTTACAGCTACAGAAAGAATTCCTTACATCTCCAGAATGCCTTGTGTTTACAAAAGTTCACATTCAGCAAGGACACTACTGAGAACTTTTGCTTGCTCTTCTAGTAAATAAACTGTGTGTCTATGTTTAGTACATAACAGCTTTGACAGCAGAAAACTGTTCCTGGGGGGAAAAATTTGCAGCTGTAAGTCCAGTTTTATAAATCTCTCCACCAAATATGCATCTGGCTGGGGAGTGACTTCTGTGGGAGGAGGCAGAGATCCAGTTCTTGGACAAACACAGGATTCTCTCTCCAAAGAATCAGGCTTCCTCTAAGCAGTCTGCATTTTAAGCATGCTGTATGGCAATGTGGTTCCCCCAGGAACAGACTGTGCAATTAGTCTTGAAGGAGAGCCAAACACATGTAAGAATGACTTTCTTTCACAATAAGACAACAACAACATAAAGCAACTCTAAAGAATGTTTGTTTCTGATTGAGAAATTCCAAGTGGCTTCTGGTTTTAAACAGAACCTACCTGTCCAGCTCAAATGGACCAAAGGTCTGTTTCAGACCTAGGTTCACCCTTGATCCAATTGGCTCAGCTGGTGGTGGTGGTGGCAGCAAGGGGCCAACCAAGGTGAGACTGTGGTGCACGTAAAGGAGGGGGAGATACGGGGGACCCTGGATCAGTCCATAATACTTGGATTTCCCACATTAGGAATCAAACTTGCCCTCCTGGGGATTCTCTCCAGAGATGTGAATTAGGCTGAACAGAGGACTCATGGCCGAGCCTGGTGGCTCATGTCACCTTCCCACAGGCAGCTCATGATTGCACTAGGACCACTTCCAAGACCTGCTTGTGCTAAGGACAGACAGCATGCTCTCAAGCTGGTGGTTTCCCAAGGTTGCAAGGAATGTTTGAGCACTAAAGAGAAGCCACATTTGCATTGATTTTACCACAAGATTCCAAGGACTTTCTTCACTACTCAAGGAGAGGAATCTGTCACCTGGAAGCCCTTGTACCACAGGGCACATGCAAATTCTCACTCCCACCCTCCCCGCTGCCCCCCATACAAACATGGCTTGCACTGTGGGTACAGGAATTTCCTTCTAATTTCCCGCAATTACACACTTGGGTTTCCAACAGTGAGAGACACACTCTCAACAACTCCCACAGGAGCTCCCAACTGAAAAAGGCAAGACGTTCCAGAAGGTCAGGCTTCCAGCCTGGCCCCAAATTCTTTCCTCCACAATCTTTAACCCAGTTACCTGTTTGTCCCTAGAATGTTTACTATTAGCATTTAACACTATTAGCATTTAATTGTTATGCTTCTTTTCTGGATTATACTAACATGCACAATTAATAGACTAATGGTTTAAAAAGATAGATTATTCAACAAGATGCAGTACACATTCTCATAATTCATCAGGCAAATAATTGCACTATAATTTTGTTTTCACAAAAGCAATGCATTCTTCATGTATTAATTCATTCAGAAGGGGTGACCTGTGGTGTGATGGGGACATTGTCTAACCCGTAAGGGCAAGCCAAAGTCTCATTTCCCCGTATGCCACCTCCAAAGTGGCATTGCTGCTCTCATCTGGGCTAAGAACAAAGTGTGTGTGTGTGTGTGTGTGTGTGTGTGTGTACTCACGCTTTGCAGAGACACTCAGGCCACCATCTCCTTCATAGTTTTGGTGGGAAAAGTAAAAAGATTATACATAGGATTGAGTATGGCTGTGATGAGATCTGCACTAAGCAACAGTTATTAGGCATAATTTACTAAGGCAATGGAAGCCCAGTGCCCTCAGGGAGGGAGCCACGCCTCTGGTTTCTGCTCTAGATCCCCTTCCGTATTCTACCTGAGGCTACATTATGATCTAGGACCACATAATCTGGGGGCCAGGGAGAGGGGCTCCCAATCCGACTACTCAGGATGGTCACAGTTCAAGATTGTGTGCTGAAGGATCAAGAATCTCACACTGACTTGGCTAAAGATTGGAAGTAAATCCTCCCACTGCCCAAGGCCTAGCAGTGAACAGTGGGTGTGGCCAAGCGTGTCGCATTCTGGATAATGTCATCTTTAGGCGCCTCGCACACCAATCCCAGAGAGCTGCCTGGATTTGAAGATTAGGGTTCCCCTCCAATATCTCTATTCCTAGAGAAACACCTAATCTCTGGCAGAGTTAGTAACATAGTTTGCCAAGATCAGCCAGATGAAGACACTGAGGAGCGAAAAAGAAAATAATTCCAACACATCGGAAGGGCACCATGAACATTGCACATGGCAAGGCCAAAGACACTGGAGCCAGACAGAGCTGGACTAGTTTGGCTATTCTGCTATTTATTTGTACAACCAGAGGCTATGACTCAAATGCTTTCAGCCTCAATTGTAAAATATAGCTAATATCCAGCACATAGGGTGGTGACAAAGATTAGAGGAGATGACACATACTAAAGCAACTTGTGCTGTGGCCAGCATGATGCTCAACAATAATTGGTCCCTTCTCCCTGTTATCCCTGTAGAACATAGCAGACATCAAGTTACATTAAATGATCTGTCCTCTAGGCCAGCTCCCAAGCCTGTGAATGTTTACTTCTAATGCCAAACCACTGGATTCTTAGCCAGGACCAAATGCCTTTGCTAAGTCTTTGTGCAAAAAAATGATTAATTTATAGGATAACCCTGGAAAATTGACTTCCATTTCTGGGCATTGAAAAGTGCTTCCAAGATCAGACGAGATCGGGCGTGTTCAGGGTGGTATGGCCGTAGACCGAAAAAAAAAAGAACTGCATGATTTCACTCATATGCGGAATATAAAACTGAAAGCAAAGAAAAAAAGAACTGAACAAACAAATAACCCATGGACACAATCGATAGTTTAATGTTTATTTGGGGACGAGTGGGTTAGGGAGGGGAGAAAGGGGAGGGGGTGGGAGAGGAGGGGGGGTAGCTAAATATAAGGGGATGGAAAGAGGGGTCACATTAGGTGGTGAACTTATTATGCATCAAGTTGACAATGCACTGTGGAATTGTATGCCTGAAACCTATGTAATCCTTGCTAACAGATGTCACCCCAATAAGTCTAACAATAAAAAT
>PVJL010020729.1:0-11577 GCA_004026885.1 Lyroderma lyra
CGTTGTCTGTCTCTGCTCCCTTCCCTCTCCCCGACTCGCCCCTTTCTCGCCAGCCTTCAGGTTTACTTGCGATTTGTGGATTTCTCAGCAGCCGGTTTGTCACTCAGGGTCCGCTTTCTTGGCTCCTGGTCGGCCGTTCAATTGTGTTTTCTGGGAGAGGCTTTAGGAACCTCCTCTCCAGTCGCCATCTTGTCTTCTCTCTAATGTATTCTTAAAATCAGATTAAAGAAACTTCTCTTCAAATTTGGAAAAAAAATTTCTTTTTTTATTGACACCAGTTCTATGTTGTCAGTGCTCGACATAATTATCATAAAACAGCCCCTGCCTTAGAATACTGAGAGGATTTCAAATAAACTTCAACTGACACATATATCTGAACTTGGATTTCTTAAGAGGGACTCATATTTTTCTTCTTGGTTCTTCATCCCCTACCCATTTATTAGGCAGAGGGTTCTTAGAGAAGTATCATGCTTAAATATCTTTTTCTCAAAGAAAAAAGAAAGAAAGAAAGAAAGAAAGAAAGAAAGAAAGAAAGAAAGCAAAGAAGAAAATTAAAGGTTGATGGTAACTGTCAGAATGACCAATTAGGAGAATTACATGGTTTTTCAGCATCTTATATGTGTGCTATTTTTGGCATTTAAGTATGTAAATCTGAGATCAGTGATAAATTGTCCCTATTTAGCTAACTGCCTTTCTTTTATGAACAAAATTTTCAACTAATATTGGTAGAATTTACATCTCCTATTAAGATTAAAATTGATTCTTAAAAACTTCTGCCCAGAATTAGTTAATAACCTATAAAATGCCTTTCATGGAATGAATTCCATAATAGAAGATTAAATTACTGGAAACCATATTTGTCACACTAGTCCTTGTAACACTCCTATTTTACCTCTGAGAAAGCCAAAGAGATGAGGGTGGAGGTTTGTCCAAAAACTTTGAACAATAAATTACATTGTAATTCCTCAATACCCTGTTCCTAATCCTAATAAATTGTTGGCATCCATTCCAACTGGAATAAAAATTTTACAGTAATTGATTTATGCAGTCCATTCTTTAGCATCCAAGTTGATAAAGCTAATCAATACATATTTGCATTCAGTTGGGAAGGAAAGCAATTTACCTGGACAGTAATGCCTCAAGGTTTTATTTACTGAGAGCCCTTCTTATTTTTCACAGATTCTAAAGATTGATTTGGACAATGTAGTTTTGTCTAGTTTTCACTTTGGTGAAATATGTGAATGACTTACTTCTTTGCTCTTCTTGTCGGGTTTCCTCACAAGAAGATAATATTCATCTGTTTAAACTTTTGGCCTTATGGGGTTATAAAGCCTTTAAACAAAAAATTCCAAATTGTCCTAACTCAGGTTCTGTATTTGAAACCTCTGATATTATAATAAAGACTATACCTGGATCCAGAAAGCCTTCATGGTATTCTAAGTATCCCAAGGCCCAAAACTAAGTGCCAATGAAAAAAGTTTCTTGGGTTATTCAGCTATTGCTGAAATTGGATCTCAAATCTTTCTCTTATGGCAAAACCTCTGCAATCCCTTACTAAAAAATGACAGTTCTGACCCAATCTTATGGTGAAAACAGGATGACATAGCCTTTAAAACTTTAAAGGAGAATTGAATTAATCCACCTTATCTGGAGCATCTCAACTATCAGATTTCATTTTTTTCATGCATGAAAGAGCAGAAAATGGCCTTGAAGTGCACACTCAAAAACATGCAAATTAATACAGACCCCTAGGCTACTATAGCCAACAACAAGATCCTGTTGCTCAGGGATATCCCCCTTGCTTTCTAAGAGTCTTTGCTGCTACTACCCTTTTGATTAAGGGCCTTTAGAGAAAATTGTTGTGGAAGATTCCTCTCTAACCATTTTTGTATCACATGCAGTAGAAGCTCTCTGAAATTCTCATCATCATTAGCATCTTTCAGCTAGTCATCTTACTTTTCATGAAATCCTATTGTTATCACTTACCTTAAAACTCTTTCCCATTGTAATTACCTTAACACAATTACTTTTCTCCTTTCTGAGACAGAGAATGCACTTAGTTACTGTTTGACACCAATAGATCATCTCTTAACTCCTTGTGACTATTTGCTGAAGATGCCTCTAGGTAAAGGTGATTTCTCATCATTCACAGATGGTTCATACTTCAAAATTAAAAATAGTGAGTATTGTGGAGTTATACTTTGGTAGCCCCTTTTGAAGTAATTGAAGCATCATTTTTTCCTATGGTTATTTCAGCCTGGCAGGCTGAATTGTATACCCTCACTTGAGCTTGCATTTTAGCAAAGGGTAAAACTGTCAACATTTTTACTGATAGTAGATAAGCCTTTGGAGTATTTAATCACTTTGGAATGTTGGGAAAACAACATAGTTTTCTTAACTCCAATGAAGATAAAATAAATAATTACCCATATATTCAGGAATTATTGGATGTTATATTTTTAACTGATATTTTAGATTCCAGGACATTCTAAACTTGCTTTCCTGGAAGCTAAATATAATAACTTTGCTGACATTTCTGCTTAAAATCCTGCCCTTGAAGGCATTAGCAGCAGTCAAACCTCTGTCATGAACCAAAGAGGTTTTCCCCAGTTGAATGTAGAAAAACTGGCCAGAGAAGCCCAACATTGGCCTCAAAAAACAAACAAACAAACAAACAAACAAAGAAACAAACAAGAAAACAAGATTAAAATCCAACAATTTTTGATTTGATAAGGAAAAAGAAGTTCTGTTTCAGACAAAATAACAACCCAGTCCTACCAGAAACTAAAATTCTTACTACTAATTAATGTACTTGCATTAAATCATTGGTCCACTGACAAAATGGTAGCATTCATGAACCAATATTGCTGGGGAGATACTAACAAAGCTGCAAAAAGTGTCTATCTTAGGTGTCACACCTGTCTAAAGTACAATCCAGCAAAGCCTGTTTGCACTGCCCCTGGACATTGTAAATTGCCAAATGGACCATTTGAGCCCTGGCAAATAGATTTCATACAGCTTCTCCCCAAATCATTGACACAGAAATATACTTTAGTTATGATGTGTGTATTTTTTCACTGGAATGAAGACTACCCTTGTAAATAAATCAATGCCTCTACAGTAGCTAAATTGCTGTTAGAGAAAATTATTTTCACTTGAGGAACTCCTCTTGCACTCCATAATGATCAAGGAACCCATTCACTGGTCATGTGCTGAACCAAATTTGTGCTATTTGGACAATTTTACATTTTTCCTGTGCTTACCATCCTCAATCTTCAGGTCTAGTTGAACACACTAATGGCATTATTAAGACTAAACTGACAAAATTTGTAGAAACTCTTCAAATACCTTGGCCAAAAGCATTGCTTTTAGTCTTTTTAAATCTTAGATCCACCCCTTTTGAAACACATAAAGTTTCATCCTTCAAGATACAGGATATCCTATGCATTTGATTCCTGCTTTGTTTGATTCATAGTTGGTAAAAGAAGACATACTTCAATATTGTAAAGGCATAATTTCTTCTATTAAAAATAGTCATGTTTTAATAGAGCAATCTTTTCACAGTATACTTCAAAATAATGAAAAACTAATCATTCATTCTCTATAACCTGGACATTTTGTTTACTGAAAAAGACACCTCAAAATGGATTCCCTCCAGTCATGCTGGAAGGACCCTCAACAGGTACTTTTGACTAATTCTTGTGCTGCTAAACTTCAGGAAGTAGAGTGTTGGATACACCTTTCACACCTGAAGAAGGCACCAAACTCTGAATGGCCCTGCACATAGTTTGGAGACCTGAAACTAAAGCTGTTAAAAAGCAAAATAGGTGATTTCTAGAGAATACAAATTGCCAAAATGATTAAATAAAACCTGTACAACTCTTTTTTTTACTCTTAATTCTTATTTCACCTTTCTCTTTTCCTTAGAATATAGGTGTGATTGTTTGTATTTTCTGAGTTATTGTGAAAGGGGGAAATCCTTCTAGTATTTTTCTGGCTTTTAGGTCTGTCATCAAGAACTTTTTTCTATCTAAGTTAATAATGGTCTGTTTTTCATTATATACAGGTTTGAGCTCCTGGGTAAAATTCTTCATGTAAACTAGGTTATGTTGTTCTAATTCTGTTTTTACATTTTTATAATTATCAGGCTCTACATCTGCTGCCTGCTAACCCCATACATGAGCTGTTTCTGATTTGTGCACTTTCTCTCTGATATGAGAGATAACACCCAGAAGAGGTTCTTCTTGCCATCAAGGGACAAAAAAACTAAAGACAGAAGGCCTGACTGTTGATCAACAATGCTTTTGAAGAAAGATTTTGATCAAAAGGGAAAAATAATAAAGATGAACTGTAAATTTCAGAAAACTGATCAGGCTTGAAAGGGCCTCTGGTTGGAGCTGGGCTTTTGGAACTTTACAGTCCTAACTTCTTGTTTATAAAACTTATAGTTCTGACTTTTTGTTTTCCTGCTATACTGCCATGTTTGTGTTTGTATGTGTCCATGGGTGTGTGTGTGTGTGTGTGTGTGTGTGTGTGTGTGTGTGTGTCTCTTTAATAATGGTATATAAAAATAATGTGCCTATGGCCTAATGAGGTGAGTATGTTCTGATGTTGTCAATATTATTTCTTTTTTCTTCTCCTGAATAAATATTTTTTGATGAACTACTTAGTCAATGTTATTGTACCATTAACACACTAAATATTAATGAAGAGATAATCAGTGAGACTTGAGATAATTGTAAGCAGCCTAATATATATGTGATTTGAGTCCTTAACTAAAGGAGAAAAGTAGAAGTGAATAAATATTTGGAAAAATAATTGTCACTATTTTTTAAATGTCATATAAACTTTAAAACAAAGATCAAAATAGCTCAATGAAACCTAATGCTTAAGAACATAAAGGTAAATATGCCAAGTCATATCATAATTAAGTTACTCAACACCAGAATTACAATAAAAATCTTAAAAGCAGCCAGAGAATAGATAATGTTAAATGCACAAGTCAAAAGATAATAACAATATTAGACTTTATTTTGCCAAGAGCAATGCAAACAAAAAAAGGAACAATATTTTTAAGTCTGAAAAAGAAAAACCAACTGTCAACTTAAAATTTTATGAGCAGCATAAATGTAATTCAAACCCAAGACAAATGTTTTCTCTTTCAAACATGCAAAAGCTAAAGAATTCATCATCAACAAAGCTAACTATAAGAAATGTAGAAGAATAACCTTCATGCAGAAAGCATATGGTACCAAATAGAAACATAAATTAGCATAAAGAAATTAAGTGAACCAGAAATGGTAACTATGTGAATAATACATAAGACTATTTTTATATTTAATTTTCTTTACATAAATTTTACTATCTAACCAATGATGCAGTAGAATTGATAAAATATGTAGATGCACTTTATAACAACTGCATAAAGACTGGGCAGTTAATAATGGAAGAATATTTTTGTAAGGTATTTAAATAATAGTAGTCTCTTCATCAACTGGAACTCAAGCAACTGGCTCTCCCAAGCAACCAGCAAGTATCAGCTTGAGTTCTGGTTAATGGAGGGTCTACTTATATTTATCCAGCATCTACCAATCCCCATGGGTTCTGGTTAGCTCAGAGTCTACTCTATATATAAAGTGATATGTTATCATTTAAATATAGACTAAGTTAAATATATACACTGTATTACTGAGTGTTCTCCAAAAAAACAGAACCAACAGGATATGTGTTTGTATGTGTGTGCATGTGTATAAAGAGAGAGATTGAGAGAGAATGACAGGTAAAGAGAAAGCTTTATTTTAAGGGATTTTCTTACAAAATTATGAAGGTTTGGTAAATCCAAAATCTGCAGAGTAGGCCAGCAGGGGTGACTCAGAGAAGGGTTGCAGTTCAAATCCAAAGGCAATCTTCTGGGAGAATTTTCTCTTACTCGGGAGAGACCCATTTTTCTTCCATTACAGACTTTAACTGATTTAATGAAGCAGATTCACATTATAAAGGTAATATGTTCACTCAAAGTTCACTGATTTAAATTTTAATCTCATCCAAAAAACTTGATCACAGAAATATTTAGAAAAATATATGATGAAATATCTGGTCACCTAATATAATTAACCATTACACATACAATAAGTCTACCTAAATTACCCTCTAAAACAACCACCTTTATAAACTTACATTTAAAAAACAAGAACAAAGCCTAACATTATTGACCTGTACATTTAAAAACAGTTAAGGTGTTACCAGGAGGTGATACAGTTAAAATGACAGAGTAGGTAAGTACTGTACTTGCCTTCACTCACAAACACATGAAAATTACAACCAAGCTACAGAGTAATCTCATTGAAAATTGCCTGAAGTATAGCTGAACAGAAGTTCTACAACTAAGAACATACAGAGGAAGCCTCTTCAAGACTGGTAATTGGGGCAGAGACACAATTGAAAGGGATCTCTCAGCTGTGAAGGATTTTCCAAATGAAAAGAGGGGTCCCAACCCTATACCATATTCCCCACCCAGGGTTCCAGTGCCAGGGAGAAAAGTACCCACAACCTCTAGCTGTGAAAACCAAAAGATGTTGTATCTGAGTGAGAAAGAGCATAGCTGAAGTCCCACGAGTTCTTATTAAAGTGCACATGTATCAAATTACTGGTAGGCTTACCTGGTCTGAGCTGCAGCACTGAGGCAGCAGCTCCAAAGGTGCCAGAGACATACAAAGAGGAACTGAATTGTCTGCCTTCAGATTGAAGTTTAGAGAAGCAGCTTTCTCCCAGACAGAAGTGCTTGTAAAATTCATTATTTCTTTGTTGTGCTCTCCCCATTCCTGGAGTGCAGACTAAGGAGCATGCAGTATCTAAGTCTCCATCAACTGTGTCAACACTCTTAGCAACACCCTAGTGATTCCCTGAGACCCTGCCCAACCCAACTTGCAGACCAACCCAAGCCTTTTCCAGCTTCTTATGTTAAAAAAATGGCTCATCTTGGCTTGTGCTGCAGACTATCCTAAAATCTATCAAAGGTTTATAAAACCCAAAAGCAGCATCTGGTTATGGCATGCCTGATACCTTCAGCTAAGCAGACCCAAGACTGGTGCTAGCGGTAGGCAGCCACATTGTAGCTTGGCCTCTCCCTGGCACCTTCAAGCCTATCCTGAGTGCCTGCCATCTGTCAATTGTTTTGTGACTTATTCCAGGTGACCCTATGAAGAGCAAAGGCTGTGGCTGAACCTGGCCAGGAGCAAGGCCTTTCCCAGGAAGCCCCAGTGCTTGTTTGCCTGGTAGCCATCTTTGGACCAAGTCAAAGCACCATCTAGCTGCCTCCCTGAAAAGTACGTCCAAAGGGTAAATGGGTCAGGCACAAGGGCCCTTCTAAAGTGAATCGTGCTCTATAGGGTCAGTCCCTGCACAGTCGTTCTTCCATTGTAGTCATGGCCAGTCTTGTAAACCAAGCAGCCCAAGGGTCAATCTCTCCCATTGATGTGCAAACAGCAACCAATACTCAACAACAACAAAAGAGCACACACAACTCACACAGGGAGAAACCTAGGATACTAGCTTAGGTGACCAGACCCCTGCCCCACCCCATAGCACACCTACTATCTAAGGCCACTCTACTAAGACCAGGGGATATAGCAACCTTACCTAATACATAGAACAAACACAAGGAGGCAGCCAAAATGGGGAAAAACAAAAGATATCTCAAATAAAAGAACAAAATAAAGTTTCAGAAAAAAAATCTAAACAAAATGAAGACAAACAGTCTACAAGATGCAGAGTTCAAAACATTGGTTATAAAGATCCTTAAAGAACTTAAAGAGAGAATAGATGAACTCAGTGAAAACTTTAACAAAAAGATAGGAAACATAAAAATGAAGATACAAACATAAATAAGAACAAATCAGAAATCAAGAATACAATAATAAATTAAGAATATATTAGTGTAATCAGCAGTAGATTATATGAATCAGAGTATCAAATCAATAATTTAAGAAAATAAGTTAGAAGAAAACACCCAAAGAGAGAAGCAAAACAAAAGGAGGATACTTCAAGGGACATCTGGGAATACATTAAGTGTACAAACATTTGCAGTGTTTGGGTACCCAAAAGAGAAAAGAGAGAGATAAGAATTGAAAAGCTATTTGAAAAATAATAATAGAAATCTTCTCTAACCTGGTTAAAAAAATAGACATACAACCTCAGAAAGTACAGCGAACCCCAAATAAAAGGAACCCCAAAAAGCCCACACTAATACACATCATAATTAGAACTAGGGCTTAAAGACAAAGTGATAATCTTAAAAGCAGCAAAAGAAATGCATTTAGTTACTTGCAAGAGAGGTTCCATAAGACTGTCAGCTGATTTCTCAATAGAAACTTTGCAGGCCAGAATGAATTGGCACAAAGTAGTCAAAGTAATATTAAAGCAAGAACCTTCATCCAAGATTATTTTATGCAGCAAGGCTATTATCTAGAATGAAATGAAAGAACAAATACCATCCCAGTCAATAAAGAGCTAAAGGAGTTAATTAACACCAAATCAGCTATTCAAGAATTGTTAGAGAAAGTTTGTAGAAGAAGAAGGAAAAGGAGGAGAAATAGGAAGAGAACAAGAAGAAAGAGAAGGAAAAAGAGAAAAGTTCAAGTGTATGAATAATAAAATAGCAATAACTACATATCTGTCAACAATGACTTTCAATGTAAATGAATTAAATGCACCAATCAAAGACATAAGGTGCCTGAATGGATATAAAAACAAGATCCTTAAATATGTTGCCTATAAGACACTCACTTCAGATTGGAAGACACATAAAAATCTGAAAGTAAAGGATTGGGAAAAAATATTTCCTAAAAATAGAAAAAAAATCCTGAAGTAACAACCGTTGTACCAGACAAAATGACTTTAAAGAAAAGGCTGGGGAGTTCCCTGATGGTGTAGTGGCTTGGGGCTTCGGCGCTGGTGCTGTCAGCGCTGCGGCCTGGCTTTGGTTCCCAGCCAGGGGGCTGCCACATACCAAAAAGCAAAAAAAAAAAAAAAAAAAAAAAGCAAAAAAAAGAGAGAAGGCTGTATCAGGGGATAAAGAATGATCCAGTAATTTCACTTCTGTGTATTTATCTGAAAAAAACAAAGACAACTTTGAAGGGACAAGTGAATCTATATGTTCATTGCAACAGTATTCACAATAACCAAGATTGAGAGTCAACCTAGGTGCCCCTCAGTGAATAAATGGATAAAGAAGAGGGGGTGCATATTTAAAATGGACTATGATTCAGCTATAATAATTAAAATTTTTCCATCTGCCATAACATTGATGGATCTAGAGGGTATTGTGCTGAGTGAAGTAAGTCAGACAGAGAATAACAAATGCCATATGATTTCATTTCTAGGTACAATTTAAATAACAACAACAACAAAATGAACAAACAAAATAAACAGACTTATAGATACAGAGAATATTTTTATGATTGCTAGATGGAATGGGGGTTTGGGAGATAGGTGAAAAGGGGGAAGAAATTAAGAAGTATACATTGGTAGTTATAAAATACTTTTGGCATGTAAAATATAGCATAAGGACTATAGTCTATAATATTGTACTAACTATATATGATGACAAATGGGTACTAGGTTTATAGTGGTGAACACTCCATAAGTTATACTCATATAAATGTATAATCACTATGTTTTACACTTGAAACTAATATAATATTGTATGTTAACTGTAATTGAAAAATAAAATAATTTTTAAAAAATAATAGAAAAGTAATAATAGATATAGTAAATTTTATATTGTTTCCACCACGACTTCAAATTAAAATCAACAGCAAAGTAGAATGAGATACTAAAAAATACTCAATTAATTTAATATATAGGCAGACAAAGAAGACAGTACAAAACACTAGTAGGACAAATAGAAAGCAAATACAATTTGGCAGATCAAAATATAACCACACCAATAATCACATTAAGTATAAATCATATAAACACAACAATTAAAAGGCAAATATTATCAGATTGGATTCACAAACAAGGAAAAACAAAAATTATCATGCCAATAAGAAGCCAATTTTAAATATAAAGATACTAATAGATTAGAAGTAAAAGTAGGAAAAAGATATATAATGTGATCAATAGTCTATGAGTAAGTATGAAGTGCCAAGATCAATAACTGGCAAAGCTTACTTCTGAACAAAGACTATTACCAGAGATAAAGAAAGTCATTTCTTAATAATAAAGAGATGAAATCACTAAAAGTACTTAAATGTTGTAAATAGTAATATACCTTATAAAAGAGTTTAAAAGTGTATGAAGAAATGATGTGAACTCTGAGCAGATATAGACAAATCCTCAATTACTGGTAGATATTCCAATACTAATCTCTCAAACATTGATACAAAAATTAGACAAATACCCCCAATCAGTATTATAGAAGATATGAACAGCACTATTTATCATGTTTGCCTAATTGATTTTAAATAGCAATCCACGTCACAACAGCAGAATAAACATTATGTTAATAGTAACAAAAAATATTTTCCAAAAAAGAACCATAATCTGAAATGTAAAATAATTATCAATAAATTTATACTTATTCAAGTCATATAATGCATGTTTTTGTCAATACATTAAATTTGATATCAATAGCAGAAAGATTCATGAAAAGCCCCAATATTAGAATCTAAAAACACATTTCTTGATTACCTGTGGGTTAAATAAGTAAAAAACTGAAAAATTATTTTAAATTTAACTTAAATAAATTCAAAACATATCAGAATTGTGGAACACTGATTAACAGTATGTTAATATATATTTATTACATTGAATGTCTAAATTTTTAAGTGCACAAACCTCTTATATTAATAACCCTATCAATCACCTCCAAAATTTAAAAAAAATTAAAAAGCAAATAAAATTCAGTAGGCAGAAGAAAGAAAAAAATAAAAACCTGAGTTGAAATCAATAAATAAAAAAATCAGTGATGCATTGGGAAAATCAATGAAACAAAAAATAATCTTTAAGAAGCTCAATATTAGGGTTAGGGTTAGGGTTAATGGTTAGGGTTAGGATGAAAAAAGAAAAAAGCAGCTTAATAGACTGATATGCTTCTTTCTAGACTAATGTTTTAAAAATAAAAAACAAATCATAATATCAGAAGTGAGAAAAATGAGCATCATTGCAGCCTACAAATAATAAAAGGTTAATAAGTAATTATTATGAGCATCTTTTTGCTAAGGTCAGCAACATTGTTGAAATGGATAAATTTTTAAGTCAGAAACTACTACAGCTTACTTGAATAACCTCAATATATGTGTTTAAAATTTTGACTTTTTAGTTAAAATTCTTCCACAAAGAAAACTGAGTTTAGATTGTTTCACTATCAATTCTATAAACATTTAAGAAAAAATAATATTAATTCCACAAGAACTCTTGTGGAAATTGAAGGAGAAGGCTTATTCTACAATTCTTTTTTTTTTTTTTTAATTCATTTTTATTGTTAGACTTATTGGGGTGACATCTGTTAGCAAGGATTACATAGGTTTCAGGCATATAATTCTACAGTGCATTGTCAACTTGATGTATAATAAG
>PVJL010020730.1:0-11583 GCA_004026885.1 Lyroderma lyra
CACCACCACCACCACCACCACCATCACCACCACCACCACCACCACCATCACCATCACCACCACCACCACCATCACCATCACCCCAGTGAGTCCTCACGGGACCCCCACTACCCTGTAGCTGCCTGGCCCACCAGATTCTCAAAGGCCTGGATTTAGGACTCAGCTCCCGCGTCCTGCCCTCAGAGAGGCCCCCTGTGACCGTGGAGAGCACGGCCTTCCCCCAGCAGCTTTCTCCAGCCTGCTTCGGTATAGCCCCAGCACCTCCCTGACGGTGCGTCTGCTGTCTGCGTCCTCTCCTCCTTCTCCCAGGGGAGGGAGAGTCCCCACGACCTAGAGCACTGTGCCACAGACAGACGTTCAATCAAGATTTTGGAAGGAATGAGTTAATGAAGGCATGAACGGATGATTAAATACGTGGAAAACGAGGCTGAAGGTCTGTCCTGCCCCCGTTTCCCACCTGGGAGTCGTCAGAACCTACTGCTGCCCGCACACCATCACCTCCTCGTCCCTCCCTGGCCATGGCGAGCCCATCGTGAGGGCGGGGTGGGACGGTCTTACCTGGGAGACAGGGCGAGGGGCTCCTGGAGTTCCCTGCACCTTGAGATTGGGACCATCTGTTCACTGTCAGGGCTGCCCACAAGGCTGTGAGCCCCAGCAAGGCAAGAGAGTGCTCACATATTAACGTGCCCTTGACCTCAGGTCCCATGACTGCACAGATTCCAATCCTACAGGTCGGTGGGACCACATGACCAGCTGGGCCTGGTCCCTCGTGAGCAGGGCCAGCATGGGGCCAGCGCACAGGGCTCTGAAGAAGGGCAAGGTTGTATGAGGTTAGGGTCCTCTGGAGGTGGAGCTGGGCTCCCCTGCACCCCAGGGACCAGCCAGCTGCTACCCACTGGGGCGTGTACCCCTCAGGGGACTGCCTGCAGCCCCCGCCCGCCCTGGCCTCCGTCTGTTCCTCTCCTTTGCCAGCTGTAGGCTCCCCGGAGCTGGCTCAGGCCCTCTGCATCTCCCCAGGGCAGCAGAGGGGGAGGGGGCAGCCTTCTGTTGGGAGGTGGGGGCAGCTTGTTTACCAGAAATTTCCTGGGTGCCTGCAGAAGGAAGAACGTTTTTAGCAAGTCAATAGTATCATTTACGGAGAAAAATCACTGAAGCCGGGCTGGAGACCCAGGCACCAGAGGCAGCTCGGCTCAGCGCCAGTGGGGGGCAGGCGGGCTCAGCGGGGTTGGGGGACTGCCGCCCCTCCCCCAAGGGCGTCTCCAGGAAGAAGGAGAAGCCTGGAGCTCAGCAAGGGGCCGGGAGCAGAGCCCACCTGAGTGCGGACGAGACGAACGCGGCCGGACAGCCCCCGACGAGCCCGGAGCAGCCCGCAGGCGGCCCGGCCCCCGCCCCTCGCCCACTCACGCGCACGCTCACTCGGTGGGTTAGTTCAATAAGACGCTCAATCATTCACTCGACAACGACTCCACTCGGAGTTGTGCTAGAAAAGGTGGCGGGCGGGGGCATGTGCCAGTCGCCAGTGTCTGGGCGAAGGACCCAGGAATGCCGACCAGTCCCGCGCCAGGTCCCTCCTCCTTTGAGTCTCACCGAGGGCCATAGCCCAGAGAGCCCCGGGGAGCAGTCAGGTTTGTGCTGGACACCCAGCCCAGGACGTGGGGCTGGTCACTGGGCCTGGCTGGAAGCCCCGGGGCCCCTCCCTACAGCCCAGCATGCGGGCTCGGCGGCCAGGCTCCCATCCAGGACAAGAGCGGAGAGGAGCCGCCCCCCGCCCACTGCCCATCTGCGTGCAGAGCCGGCCACCAGCAGGCGAGGCTCCTGGTGATCCCAAAACAGAGGGCGCCCAGTTGTCATTCCTCTTTGGGTCAGAGGCGGGGCTGGGGGATGGGGCAAAGGGGTCCCCCAGGGGCCCAGTGTCCATGCTCTAAGCCCTTAGTGAGACAAGCCACCTGCAGAAGACACGTGTCCACACCGAGGACCTGGCCACGCTGCCTGGAGGGCACCACGGCTAACTGGACGGTCACGAGCCGAGGACAGAGGGCGGGCAGGGCAGGGCGCAGGGAGAGGCCCTCTCACAGCAGGCAACCAGGGACCACCACCCAGGACTCGGAAGGGTGGCAGGGTTTGTGCCGAGAGGCCTTCCAGGAAGAAATAGGGGTCACAAGGCACCAGGCTGACCGGGAGGGGTGGGCTGGCTGAGGAGGGCCTGCTGGCCGGGGTTTCGTGCTCTTTCTGCAGGGCCACCTGAGCCGTCTGTCCAGCGGCAGTGGCTGTCCCTGCCTCCCCGAGGTCACACGTGACCGCACAGGCCTTCCGAACAGGACCAGCCCATGCTTGTCCCGGGCGGGTCTCGGGGGGCGGCTGCAGAACTGAGGGGCCGAAGGAGGGCTTCGTGGCACACAAGACACACAGAACAGGGTGGGGGTCCCCACCAGTGTCCCCCCACAGGCCCAGGGCTGACTGCCTCCTCCAGGGGCGGGGCACCTCCACAAGGCAGGAGCCAGGGCTCCCGGGGGCCCCAACCTCACTGGAGGTGACACGGCCCAACCCCCAGAGGCTGACTTCCAGGCTCAGGTCCCAGCCCAGCCCAGAACAACAGCAGTGACTGGGGGGCGACTGTGAAGGCGGCTGGACGCTGTCACTCGGACCCCAGGACCCTGGTCAGGGGTGGGGGGGTGCTGTCCCGGCAGGGGGGTGCTGGGCACGGAGAACCCCACGTCACGCTCAGCAGGTTAACCGCATGCACACACACGTGCCCACACTCACACACAGAATGGGCATCCACAGCCACGTGTGCACACATGTCACACACCTGAGCAAACATGTGCACACGCACGCACACGCACACACAGGCAGGCAGGCCCCCGTGTGCCAAGCTGAGGGACGTGGTCCTGGCGGGAGAGCTGGCAGCCCGCGCCCCTCCCGCTGGCCTGCACCTGGCCTGGAGGCGGGCAGCGCTGGGGCCATGCCACACAGGCCGCGGGCTCTGCCAGGGCAGCAGATGCCGGCGGCCTCCTGACCTGCAGGTGACCCCACACACGGGCCCCGGGTCCCAGATCGGCTGGATGCCAGCCCAGGCCCAACTGGCCGCCTCTCCAGCTGCCGACGCCGCCACCGCCGTCAACAAGAATGTGTCCCCCTCAGAGAGGTCACGGGGACAGCTCGTGCCCCAGGCTCGGAGGCGCCCAGCTGGAGGCGCCAGCTCACAGCGGCTCTTCCGGGGCAGGAAATGCGGGAGAGCCAGATGCGCCTGGGGCGCGGCCTCGGCCGTGGGCACCGGCGACCACGGGGGTGGAGAGGCCCCGTGTCCCACGCTTAGCAGGGCGCGGCGGCCCTAAAACCTGGGACCACGTGCTCTCCTGCCAGGGCAGCCCAGGGAGGGACCGTACTGGCCGCGGTCACCGGCCAGGCCTCTGACATCACCGACGTGCAGGGAGGGCCGAAGGGGCCGGCCTGCAGGACAGTGTCTGGACCCCAGCCGACCTCGTGGTGCTGGCTCCGGTGAGGCCAGAGGCGGCAGGATGGACACCTCCCGCCCCGGACCTTTCCGGACGCCCGTGGGCTGGCCTCTCCGTGCTGGGCTCAGCGCGGGGCTCCCCTCGCCCGTCCCCGCTCCTTTCTGGCATCCCTGTGGGGGCGTCTCCTTCACAGACGTGGCACCTGCGGGGGAAACAGCAGCTTGGCTTCCGTGAGGATCTATGTCCCAAAATAGCAAGCGACAAGGTCCCCATCGTGCGAGAGTCCCCGGCAGAGGCAGCGCAGGAGCGATCCGGCCGCGTTTCCGCAGGTCACGACCTATGGAGCCATCTATCCCGGAGCCCGGCACAGAGACCCTGCCGGAGGCCTGCAGGCTGTCCGTCCCCGCCTGGGTGGGGAGCGCTGGGGACACAGAGCAACATGGGGACGCAGAGCAGCAGGGACGCAGAGCAGCGTGGGGACACAGAGCAGCATGGGGACACAGAGCAGCATGGGGACACAGAGCAGCGTGGGGACACAGAGCAGCACTGGGGACACAGAGCAGCGTGGGGACACAGAGCAGCAGGGACGCAGAGCAGCATGGGGACACAGAGCAGCGTGGGGACACAGAGCAGCAGTGACACAGAGTAGCGCGGGGCTGGTGCAGCCGGGGCCCCAGTCCTGGTCACCGTGGGCAGGTGACCCACCCCCGCCCCCACACGGTGACAGTCAGACCGTGTCTGGTCACCTGTCACAGAGCACACCGATGGCCCCGAAGGCTACAATCCAGCATTGAGCTGGGGACTGACAGGAAAAGCACAGACACCACGGCCCTTTCCCCACAAGCTGTACACAGACTCGCTGGATGTCACAGCTGCAGGGGCCCCGAGACCCTCCGCCTCCTTCACGGATGGGGAAACTGAGGCCCAGCGTGGCGAGAGCCGTGCTTAGGACTCCCCAGCAGAGAAGCACAGACTCTGAGAGCTGGGAGTGCCCTGCCTGATAGCTGGGGGGCCCTGAGAGCCGGGGGTGCCCTGCCTGAGAGCTGGGGGGCCCTGAGAGCCGGGGGTGCCCTGCCTGAGAGCCGGGGGACCCTGAGAGCCGGGGGGCCCTGAGAGCTGGGGGGCCCTCCGGGACTCCGGAGCAGGCGGGCAGGGGCGGAAACGGCCTGTGGTGGGTGCTCACGGCAGAACCTCCCCTGGGACAGGCTCTGTGCACGGGCGTCCGGACAGACGGACGGGCGGACGGCAGAGGGAGGGGGCCCCGAGGCCCCGGCTGCTCGGCGGGAGCCTCCTCCGGGCGCCGCGGCCATTGATGTCACTCGGCAGTGGACGGAGATGGCGGCGAGCACGATCCGTGTTGGAGCCCCCACACAGGCCAGCGCTCCAGACAAACCGGCGACGGACACCCGTGCGCCCTACATGGCACCCCAGCCGAACAGCACGCACAGGCGGGGCCCTGGCCGGCCGATGTCAGCGGGGGCACGACGGGCACCTGAGTGGGGAGCCCCCCAGAGGGGGGACGGAAGCTGGCTCCGGGCCTCGGGTGCGGCCGGTCGCACCCCCCGCCCCAGCCTGGGCGCCCGCTGGCTGGGCCGGCTCTGCCAGGACGGCCCGCGTGGCTCTCGGCCTCGCCACCGCCCCAGACGCCGGAGCTGAAGGTCATTCGGACACCTCGCTCCTGGTGGGGACGCTCAGCGACCGGCCAGGCGGTGACAGCTGCCGCTGACATCAGCGCTGTCCTGGGCGCCTGCCTCCTGGCCCCGCGCTGCCCCCCGTCTGCCCGCCTGAACTCCTCACCCCAGAACAGCTGCTCCCACCAGGGCCACCCGAGAAGTGCTGACGTGGCCAGCAGGGGCTGCGGGGGCTCTGCGCGCCCCACTGGAGGGCTGGCCAGGCCCCCCAGACTCCCCAAGGTCAGACAGCTCAGAGGGCAGCTGGGCACGCCTGTCCCCTCCCTGCAGCACCTCCTGCAGGCAAACTGGCCTCCGGGCTGTGTCTTCATCTGTCACATGGGGGCCACAGCCCCAGCGCGGGGACCCCAACTTACGGGACCCTGACCTGGTGCCTTCCACCACTCAGAGCCCCCCACTCCAAGGCCCGCCCTGAGCCCGGCCAGCAGCTAGCCGCCAGCCTGGGGGCTCAGACACGGAACGGCCATCGCTGTGCCTGCTGGCCAGGCCCCCGGTCCCCACAGCGACAGGGGCTGCTGCCCTCCCCTGCCCGCAGGCCCAGGCCCCCCACCCCTCAGCCCTGCTGGGACCCCTTTCCCACGCCCCATCCGTCCCTCTGCTGGGCACCAGCAGGCCGAGAAGCTGGGATCTCAGGAGGGGTGGGCAAGGCCCCCACACCTGTCGGTGTCACAGGGCCCGCAGTGGTGGGCCAGGCAGCCCCAGCGGGGACAGGCAGCCCGGCCGCGTGCCAGGCCCTCCCCGGGCGCGTCTCACACCCACAGCATTCACGCTCGTACACACAGTCCCACGCACGGTCAGTCACACACACGGTCACACGCACGGTCACACTCAGTCACACTCACACTCACACACACGCTGCCCCCTGCCCGCCCGCCCCACGCAGCCTGGGCTCCCCCTCACCCCACAGATGGACAGGCACGTGGCTGAGCAGCGGCAGTTTATTGGGGGGCTCAGCCAGGGGTCGCAGCCGCGCCGGAGGGTCAGCACCCTGGTGCGGGGCAGGCAGGTGCGAAGCTCTCCCGGGGCCGTGCAGGTCGGGTGACGGCATCTACCTGCAACACAAGGGGCCCGGGGAGCGTCAGGGGCGGAGAGTCTGTGCGGGGGCTCCGGGAGTCAGGGTCACGCAGCGTCCGCGTGGACGGGGCCAGACCACCCGGGCTGCACCGCCGGGAGGCCCCCCCGAGCTCAGGCACTGCTCAGAGCCAGGGCCCCGAGGGGGACATTGCCCACAATCCTTGACGTGGCTGTCGGTGTCCCTCAGACGTGTCGTATTCTCATGCACACACGGTGCCGTCCAGGGGCACCGGCCACTCTGCCTTCATAACGGGGACTCAGCTACCAGGGACATCCGAGCCCGGGCCCTGTGACACCCTCTCCTGCTGACGGGCCCACTGACTGTCCCCTCTGGGACCAAGGGTATGTGGGGGTCAGTCCCGCCCTGGCAGGGAGGGTCCTGGGGGCCGGCCAGGGGGCCCCCCTGCACACACACTCTGCGGGTGTCCCCTGGTGACACCCGAATAGCTTATTAGAAATGGACACTTAATTCTCTTGTGTGGACGTAGCTTAGTGACGCCATTTATTATTGCGATTACTGGGAGGCGCCGGAAGCAAAACGGCGGGCATGAGCAGGGGGACAGTCGGGAGGGTCTGGCCGAGTGCACCCCGATTCTCAGAGGCTCGCCCGGCAGATGCTGCCCCAGGGGGTCCCTCCTGGCCCCACGGAGCTCTCCCTGCAGCCAAACCCTCTTCTCTCTGGCAGGACGGGCTGAGGACACTTCCCTCCCTGCCCTGCCCTCAGGCGGGGACAAGTCCCTGCCTCTGCTGGGGACCGTAAGGCCAGGACCCCGCGTCCTCTGCATCGGCTGGAGTCCACACCTAGAGGGGGGCCGGGGAGAGTGGCCCCGCGTGGGCTCAGGGCCGGGTCCGGAGCTAAGGGAGGGAACTTCCTGTGTTACAGATCAGCCCCAAAGCTCCGTGGCTGTCCCTGTCACCCAGGTGGGAATGGGAGGGTGGGGACCAAACCCAGACGAGGTCTTTCCCTACCCTTGTCCCTCGGATGGGCTGTCCTCATGCCCTGCTCCTGGGGGGCCATGACCCCAGTTCAGCCCTGGCCCCGAGGCCAAGGTGGGCGAGGGGGACCAGCGGGCTCTGCCCTGCTCCGGGCCCAGGATGAGCCTCAGCCACCCCGACAGGTGGGGCTGCCGGCCCCCAGCTCCCCCTCCCAGTCCCTGAGGGCCCAGTGCCCGGGCACAGCCCACAGGCCACTATGTGTTCGCAGTGGCTGTGGTCACGGCCACACTGACAGGCGCTGGCCCAGAGCCGAGAGTCACGGCCCCAAATCCGAGGCCAATGCCAGCTGGGGGCCGGCCGGAGCGGGGGTGGAGAGACGGACGTCCAGGCCGTGCTCAGCCCATCAAAGGCCAGGGGGTCGCAGCCCTGAGAGCCCGGCAGGGCTGCGCGGGGCGGCCCGCACGGCGTTGTGGCCTCACCTGTCACTCGGAAGCAGGCACGTGCGCCCCGCGTCTGCCAAGCCAGGGAGCCTGCGCCGCCCGCACCCCGAGGCCGCGCTGCTCTGCAGAAATAATAGCCCCCCGCCTCTGAGTGGGGCCGCCTCCCTCCTCGGTGCGTTTATATTTAGCCGTCGTCTGCCTTGTCCCCAGAGCAACTCAGCAGTGAGGAGAGGGGGCAGGCGCCCCAGCCCCATTCCCCCGGGGAAACTGAGCCCTGGGGGCGACTCCAGGTCCCACAGAGCGCCCCTGGCAGATGGCGTCTCGGGGAGCTGGGGCCACGGTGCCCCTAGTCCAGCTTGGCTCCCGTGCCAGCGATGACGTACGTGCCCCACGTGGGCTCAGGGCTCCAGCCCCACAGCATCTGGGGAGCGGATGGCCTGGGGTCCGGCGTGTCCTGTCAGGGTCTCAGCCGCCCTGGCTCGCCTTCTGGCACCGCTGCCCTGTGCGCGGCTCCAGCCGCACTTCCTCTGTCTTGCCCTCTGTGCCAAGGTCACGTAAGGTGCCACTGGCTGGCCACAAGGCCCGGGCCTCACCCTTGCCACCTCCCCAGAGGGGACGGACGGGGGCCCTTGCATGTAACAAGCCAGGGGACGGCCCTGCGGGGACACTGGCATCCCGGAAGGTTGGAACAGGATGCCCCTGCCCCCTCCGGGCCCTCAGAGAGGCAGCCCGGCCGCCGCGAGGCTGGATGGGTGGTGGGTGGGTGGGTGGGTGGGTGGGTAAAAAGACTGATGAGTGGATGATGGAGGGACGGGTGGCACGGAGGCAGTGGGGGCACCTACCACAAGTGGCATCACTTTCGGATAGAGGTGGCGATGATGAGGATGATGACCAGCAGGACGGTGACGCCAGCTGACAGAAAGTAGCACTTGATCTTGCGTCTCTGGAGCTGGGAGAGAGAGGCTGTCGTTGTGTCTGGGCCCCCAGGCCCCAACCCCGGTGGGTGGGGACCGTTGGGCTCGTGCTTGCTGTGGGTTGATGCATGCAGGTGACATGCAGGCGTCCGGCCACGGGAAAGGTGCTCTGAGCCCAGGAGCGCGTCAGGGTGCAGGACAGCGCCCTCCTGCTGCGGGGGCTTGGGCCTGGTGTCCCTGTCCCTGTCCTGCCTCCCACCACTGTTCCCAGCAGCAGGACAGCTGCCCTGTGCCCGGTCCTTGCTAGGTGCTGAACACCAGGCTGTGTGGGTTTGTTCACGCCCCCTCTCCTGGCACTGACAGGCGGGACCTGCAGGTGAGGGCTCAGAGGTGAGCGACCTGCCCCACCACCAGCTTGTGAACTGTAGAACCGGGGGATGACGCCACAGGCTGATGTGTCCTGGGGTGTCCCCAGCGCTCCTCGCACAGCCCGGTCCCTAAACCAAGACCAACGCAAACCGAGCCCGATGGGCCATCGGCATGCGTGTGGGGGTGACGGGCTGTAAGGGACACAGCACTGCAAACCCCACCCCGCAAACCAGCCCGACCACGGGACCTGGTGCGTCGTGGCCTCCTCGGGCTCCAGGCGGCGGCACCAGAGCCTCTGGCCTGGCTCTCCCATTGGAGTGACCCTGGCAGGGTCCGGCTGGCCTCTCTCTCACCGTGGCAGTGCCCACGCCTGCCCAGCCTGGCCCAGCTCGACCTTCCTGGGACCCTGACATTAGCCCCAGCCGGGATGAGGGCAAGCAAGTTTCTGCCGGGCACGACGCACGGCCAGGCCCGGGCCTCCCCGGGCCCTCCGCGTCCACCCTCCATCCCCCACCCCAGTGCTGAGCAGCGTGGGGCATGCTGGGAGCCACACGAGCAGCTGACAGCCCCTGCGCCCCACACCAGAGAGCCCGCGCTGGGCCTGCCCAGCAACTTCAAGGGCAAGAGGCGGGCAGGCGTGTCGGGCAGGGGCCGGGCGGCCCGACGCTGGGGCGGGGACATCGGTGCAGCAGAGTCAGGCCTCTGACAGGCACATGCAGCCCAGCCCTGCCGGTCCCCGCCTGGCACGAGGGACAGCCCCTGCCACCACCTCCGTCCATCCCAGCCCCCAGCGCCGACAGCCTCCCCCACAGGGCGGGAGCTCCTGCTGGGGGCCCAGGTCACTCAGTGGGGCTGAGGGGGGCAGAGGCCGCACCCCGCTTCACCAGGAGCCCCCCATGAGACGGAGCCCCCTTCCTGAGCCCTGGGAGCAGGCAGCTGTCCCTGGACTCAGCCTCCACTGATGGGCTGACCGCTCCCACTGCCCGATGAGAAGGCAGTGGCCACGGGTGACCTTCTGGGAGAAGCAGGGCAGAGGCTTCCCCGGGGAGGCAGGATGCGTGTTCCTGTCAAGTTCCACTGGGCCTGAGGCTGGAGCGGCCGGGAGAGGCCACGCGAGTGCTCAGGGCTGGCCTGGCCTGTCCTCGTGGACCCGGCAGGGCTACTGGGCGGAGGGGTGCTCGGGCCCGGGGCCGCCCTCGTGCACACTGAGCCCTCAGACCCTGTCCCAGGGGGCAGAGGGACGGAGTGCCGTGGGGGCACGCCGCAGCGCCAACCTGGGAGGTCAGTGTTACGAGGTGCGTCGTGTCCCCCCGCGTTCATATGCTGGAGCCCTCGCCCGCAGGACCTCGGAGTGCAACCTTATTTGGAGAGGGGACCTTCGCAGAGGGGGCCCCGGGGGAGGGCGGCCACGTGGGGGGCCCCGAGCTGACCTGCCCCCGCACCGGCCACCTTCCCTGCTGACCCTGGGGAGCAGCGATGCCTCCAGGGGCGATGGGCTCCAGCACTGGGCGTGTCCAGGCAGCAACGGGCCGCAGGGAGCGAAGCTGGGTGGGCAGTGGAGCCCCCTGCCTGGGTCCCGTGCCCACAGGGCTGTCACGAGGGGCCCTGGGCATCGGGCTCCAAGCAGGGGCTCCCGAGCCACAGTGCAGCCCTGTGGAAAGGGCCGCCCGGCTTGGTCGCCCTGGGGATGGAGGGGACGGAGCCAGGTCCCACGTGCTGGCCACGACCCCAGCACAGCCCTGCAAGGGGCCCAAGTGGGCCCATTTCAGAGATGCAAACACCGAGGAGGCCGGTGCTGGGACAAAGCTGTCCGGGACCAGAGAGGGAGACAGCTGGGGCTGGGGACAGTGCGGGGCGGGGCGGCGGCCAGCGGGGGGCCCTCAGCCCTGCCTGCAGCCTCGCTCCCCACGCCCTGCCTGGGTGCCCCTGGCCGGCTGCTGTGACTAATGACTCAGGAATGACAGCCCCGCGTTGGAGGAGCCCGTGGGGGCTGCCGGTGGGGAGCCAATTAACCTGAATTACAGTCCTGATTGGGGCCCAATTAGTGTCAGGCTGGCGGGGCCAGAAGCGTCCCCGGGCGGAAGTGCTGAACGGATGCAGGGCTGGGGACGAGCTCCAGCTCCCGAGGCCCCAAGGAGGCCGGCGGCCTCCCGGCCACTGCCGGGCCCTGGTGGCCCTCCGCCTTCCGGCTCCGCTCGGCACACTCGTGCTCACTCTCCGACGCCCACTCCAGCAGCGCCGCCTCCAGGACGCCCTCCGGACGAGGGGCAGGGTGCACCCCTGGGCACGGGGGGGCAGCAGTGGGGGAGGGCCGCTGGGCAGAGCAGGGCGGGCACCCCCAGGCCTGCAGAGGGGCAGCACACGGCCCAGGCAGGGCCCACAGGCAGGGGAGCAGGCGGGGAGCCACTCACAGGCCCCCTCCCCTGGGGACCCTGGATTTCCTGCAAGGAAGTCACGGAGACCCGGGTGGGGTCCCGTCAGCAGCGGGGGGGCGGCGACACGGGGCCCCACTCACCACGCAGCCTGCAGGCGTCCCCCCAAGACAAGAACACGCCCCAAGCAGCCCCAGGCCCCAGCCTGACCCGGAAGCGGCTGCCCAGCGCCCCCGCCAGATGGGGGACCTTGGTCGCGGTCGGAGACAAACAGGAAACAGGAACAAAGAGGCACTGGAGGAGGCTGGGGAGCAGGGGCACAGGCAGGGGGG
>PVJL010020732.1:0-11582 GCA_004026885.1 Lyroderma lyra
TCCATGTGTGGGGTTGAGGAATTCCTAGGGCTGACATTTACTGTGCATGTACTGCCTTATGTAACCATAAAAACCTAAACAATTGCTACTGGGCAGATGCAGCAAGATGCCACTTTTGTTTCAATAAATATATATACTCCCAGGTGCGCAATAAAGTAGCTTGTGTGCTGGTGTGTTTATGGTCCCCCATGTCGGCTCCGGATGTGTTCTTTCAATTAGGTGTACCACCACCGAAACCTGCCCTGCCTGGTAACCTTGGCAATGACATTTGGCGTAGTCTGCAAGATGAGGTGAGTACTAGCCCCAGCGCCTCTGAGCGTCCCCTGGTGGAAGAAACGTGGCCTTCCACCTCCTTATGGCACCCAGTGGACATGTATCTGGCCACATGGACAGCTCCAGAAGACTGGGACGAGATTAGGCCAACACCTGAGGAAATCAAGAAGGCCCTGGAATCTATGGAGCCTAATGTTCTGCTGGCACACCAGAAGGTGGCCAGAAGGGTAACTGGGATGTTTCTGACAGTGTTGCGTCACACCAGCCGGGAGATGCACGAGAAAGCTCAACAGGTACACCAGTTGCAGCGCTGGGAGGAAACACTAGAAGAATGCCTGGCGGCTGCAGAACATAACATGCAGGGCTCAGTAGAGTCTGTACAGTCCTCCAGGGCAGGTAGCCCCATACCTATATTGTAGGCTCGCCCCTTAGTGCAATGGAAGGTCGAGCTTGAACAGCAAATGGGGCCGGGAAGTCACCCACAGGGGGCCCTCCAGGCCAGGCAGCATATGACAAAGACTGCGTACTCGCCCGCTTAATTATGGGAACTGACGGAGTAAGTAAGGCAAAGGGCAAGTGAAACGTTACTGCGCTGGCTATTGAGATTATGGGACGAGGGGGCAGAAGGAACAGAGCTATGTCCTGATGAAATGTCCCAAATGGCCTGCATTACACTACTCCTGTCTTTGAGGCAAAGGCTACAAAATATTGCCCATGCCAACCATGATGCAGGGAATCATTCCCTGATCAATTGGATAAAGGCAGCAGCCCAAACGGTTTGAGCAGATGCCGGTGAATTGCCTGAGACTGTGAGCAACTGGTCCACATACTCTGACCTAGTGCAAATCATACGGAAGATGGGCATTCGACAGGTGATATTTTGGGAACACTACAATAGTCATGATGAGGAAGTTTTCACTACTAGGATGAAGGACCTCATTCTAGCGTCAGGACCCCCAGGAACTTTCGGGACTATGGCGGCTCTTCAGGCTCCCTATGTAGATAGGAGGGTGCATGAACTGACAGCCAAACTAGCTCTATTGGGGGATGTGGAAGTGAAGCAAAAGAAAAAAGACAGCCAGGTGACATTACTACAGGGCCCCAAGGGGCCCCCACGCAAAGGATGCTCGAGGAATAAAGGGGCTCAAAAAGGTGGCATTCAGTCTGCAGTGACAGTGAGCTAAAAGCAGAAGTGGGTTGATCTGTTAGGTGTGGGAGTAGCTGCAGAAAAAATAGAGCATCAGCCTTCAGGAGTGTTGCTGGCTCTGTGGAAGCAGCTGAAACATGAGCAGATGTTTACTCCCCTGCTGGCTGCTACACTCCCAATTCGGGAGTTGAGACTGACTGATTTTTACCCAGACTAGGGTTCTGGCCAAGGTACCCAACTGAGGGGAACCAGGGGGACTGGAGGCCACATGTTGAACTTGCTATTTACTGGTCCCCCATAAGGTGCAACGGATACTAGCTCTTGTGGACACTGGAACTGATAGCACGTTGCTGCATGGAAATTTGGATCGCTTTAGTGGACCTACGGCCACCACGGAGGGATATGGAGGCCGGATGATACTGGTCAAACAAGCAGTTGTGACCCTGAGAATAGGGCAATTGCCCCCACAAGACTATAAAGTCTATATCTTCCCTATCACCGAATATATTCTAGGCATGGATGTGCTGCAAGGACTGGTGATTCCAACGACAATGGCAGAATTTCGCCTGCGTACACGAGTGGTAAAGACTATTGTTCAGAGGCATCCCAATCATGCCCTCTTGGTATTGCCCCATGCTATTCATGTTGTGTATACAAAGCAATATCGGCTACCAGGAGGGCACGAAGGGATTGGTCGTACCATTCTCAAGCTTGAAGAAGCCCAGATAATCTGCCCAATGCATAGCCCTTACAATTCTCCTGTATGGCCAGTGAAAATGCCTGATGGCTCCTGGCGAATGACTGTGGACTAACGACACCTGAACAAAGTGAAGCCCCCGTTGCCTGCAGCTGGACCCAATGTTATGTATCTTATGGACAAACTCACACATGAACTGGGACAGTATCACTATGTTGTGGATTTGGCAAATGCCTTTTTCTCCATAGATATAGTGCTGGAGAGTCAAGAGCAGTTCACCTTCACGTGGGAAGGATGACAATAGACTTTCTTGGTGCTTCCACAGGGATATCTGCGCAGTCCCACACTGTGCCACGGAATGGTGGCTCAGGACATGGCCACCTGGCAGAAGCCACCAGGGGTGCATCTGTTCCATTACTTTGAAGATATAATGCAAACCTCTGATTTTCTTGCAGGGCTTGAGACTGCGGCCACCAGTCTATGAGAAGCCCTGAAAACTTGGGGGTCGGCTGTCAACGAAGACAAGGTCCAAGGGTCGGGGTTGTCTGTCAAATTCTTGGGAGTTGTCTGGTCAGGTAAGACTAAGGTTATGCTGAAGGCAGTCATAGATAAGATACAGAAATATCCCCGGCCAACAAGAGTGAATCAATTGCCATCCTATCTGGGTTTGTTGGGCTACTGGAGGGAGTTTATTACTCATTTAGCCACTTTAACTCGCCCCTTGCATCACCTGGCATGGCAAGGGGCTACTTGGGATTGGACCCCAGAGATAGAGCAGTCATTTCGAGCCACCAAGAAGGCAGTGGCTCAAGCCCAAGCCCCATGGGTGGTTGACACCACCCTACCATTCCTTTTAACACTGTCAGTGGATGACAATGGGTTGGTAGAGGGCTTGTGGCAGAAACATGGGACTCGTACAGTGCCCATTGGTTTCTGGTCTCAATTGTGGAAAGGGACGGAAGCTCGCTATTCCGTTATAGAGAAACAGCTAGCTGCCCTTTATGTTACCCTTTTGGCCTGTGAGCCCATAACCGGTCCTAATCCTGTAACCATTCAATCAAGGTATCCAGTAGAGGGCTGGTTGCAGTCTTGGTTACAGATGCTATGAACAGGGGTAGGCCAAACCCCTACCTTGACTAAATCGGGGGCCTATTTGGAACAGAGGACCCGTTTGTCATCCAGCACTTTATCAGATCGATTGTATGCCTTGCTGAGACCTATAGAATTTCAGGTAGAAGAGCCATCCCCACCGATGGAAGCTGAAATGTCTATGGCTAGTGTCTATTTAGAGGGGCAAGCCCCTATTCCGGCAGATGCCTGGTATACAGATGGCTCCTGCTGAGGGCAACCGCCTACATGGGCGGCTGTGACAATACAGCTCTCTACAGATGAATTCTGGTATGAGAAGGGGACTGGACAAACCAGGCAGTAGGCTGAATTGAGGGCTATGTTGTTAGTGATGATGAATTAATCAGGCCCTGTACACATCTGTATAGACAGTTGGACTGTGTACAAAGGTTTAACACTCTGGCTCCCTTACTGGGCAGCCCAAGAGTGGCTGATAGGGCACCATCCTTTTTGGAGGAGGTCTCTTTGGCAGGACTTGTATAAATGGGGTCTTCAGGAAGGGGCCACCACTTACCATGTTGTAGGAAACAATCCTTTAAAGGCACCTGGAAATGATGCTGTTGATGCTCTTGCTCAAGTGAGGGCAAGCCAGTTACTGCCCTACCCAGGAGAGCCAGGTTCCTGGCTACACCGCAAGCTGGGACATGTTGGAGCCCAAACCATGTAACAGGTTGCTCGTCAATGAGGTATGTCCCTGACCTGGCCACAATGTCAACAGGCTGTGCAAGAGTGCCAAATTTGTGCAAAACAGCACCCCCTCAGGCACTGTCCCCTGCGAGAACCGGGTGTTGTGCCAAGGGGTGGGCAGCCCTTTCAAGAGTGGCAGGTGGACTATATCGGGCCCTTGCCAACAGATCATGGTTGTCAATATGCCTTCACAGCAGTGAATACAGTAACTGCGTTAGGATTTCCCTGGCCCACAGCTGTGGCCACCCAGGAAAATACCCTTGCTGCACTTGATCAGCTGAGCACTGCCTATGGGACTCCTATGGTAATTAGCAGTGACCGGGGCACACACATTACTGTATACAAAGTGCAAACTTGGGCTCGTCGGAATGATGTTGATTGGCAGTTGCATGCACCTTACCGACCCCAAGCCGCAGGTATGATAGAATGATACAGTGGTTTATTAAAGGAAAAATTAAAGGTCTTGGGCCCCGGTCTAAGCAAATGGAGAACCAATCTGCACTCTACAGTCAGGCTATTAAATGAACAACCCAGATGGACTGGTCTGTCCCCTTTAGGCAATGTTGTTCAAGGGTCACCCTGTTTTTTGAAAATATGTCCCAACCCTGCTGACCAACACCTGGTGCCAAAAACACATAACATGTCTTTACCCCTCCCTGCTCCTGACTCGTTGGCACCAGGAAAACAAGCTTCATGGTCATGGCCTTGGACTACCAGGGCCTCCCATGAATCTTGGATGGCTCTCATACAACCTTGCGGTGCTGGACTTAAGGAAGGATTGATCTTAAAACCATGGTTGGGGCGCTGCTCCTATCTGTGCAGGTGACTCTGCCAGAGAGGGCCAGAGGACCTATACTAAAGGGAACATTTGTTCTTGCCCTCTGGTCCCTTCCTTTGTATTCCATCACCCCATTAGAGCAGACTTGGCCCCAAACTGTTGGGGAAATAGTCTGGTATTATAGACCAGGGGCAAAACCCTTACCAGCCACATTGTTGTCACAAGATGGACATATTGCCTGTATTTTACCTGAGGGTAAAGATCTTCCTTTAATGGTGTCACTATCTGCTTTGTGGTACTGCCCAGTCTAACAGGAGGCAATAGTATTCTGTCCTGGGCACATACTTTTGCTCACGTGCACAATGTTTCCCACAGCTGGATGTGCATGGAAATACCGGTGGAGGCAGCTGAGGGTCTTCCGTGGCGGATTCACCAGGCTTCCCTAAACAACTGGACGGGGTTACGTACATGGAGCAGCACCACTGAAGGGGTCCAACGTCCCCGGGAAGTGGAAAACTTGCTCCGCAAGGACCATAATAACCAACCTCCTCTGTTTGGTTATGCAATGACTAATGGGTGGGGTTGGGTGGTGGGGGAACACGTGGAACTACGGGAACAAGTCCCGTTATGTATAGAACAACACCACTCAGCTGCTAATCGTATCGCTGGTTGGGTGTCCCCACACTTGTTTCAAAATGTTACCCATATGTTGACCCCTCACACTTGGTGGAATGGAGCCAGATATGCTGGCATTCATCCCATAGATATCTTTCCTGCTGGATACCTCTGGGTTTGTGGACACTATGGATGGCCATATTTACCTGAAATTTGGACTGGCCAATGTACATGGGGTAGCCCTTACATTGCTGGTCGAGTACTGGCGACCCTCCCTCAATTGCCTACTAATTGGGATTCTGTGTATGACCACTGGCTTCGCCAACATAGAGCCACTTGGTGGTTCTAACCTTTTGCTCTGGCCCTGCCTGGAGCTGCTACTATAGATGTACAAGTACAAGTAGAAGCTTTAGCAGTGCACATAGCTCAAGCCCTGAATGCTACTAAAGAGGCCTTAAGCCTGTTATTGGATGAAACAGCCCAAATACATAAAGTTGTGCTGCAAAATCGGATGTCCTTAGATTTATTGACAACCTCCCAAGGTGGCACATGTGCTATTTTACATGTGGAATGTTGTGTATATATCCCAGATCACACTGAGCACATTTAGACACCCCTGGCTGAGATGAACATAGAGGTACAAGCCATTGCCTCCTCCACAGAAGACCCATTAAACTCTTGGTGAAATTCCTTAGAATCCACCTGTCGGTGGATACTAATGATCCTAGCAATTATTGCTAGCAGTCTGGTATTCTTTTGCTGTTCCCTATATTGCTGCTGTGGGCTGTGGGCTCAAGGATAGGCATTATGGGCAAAGTCCAATGAGGCGGCCCTGTAGGGGTGGAGTGTCAGTCCCCAGAATGTTAAAGCTAAGCCCACTGTAAAGGGTTAAAACCAGGCCTGCCACCCAGGCTTGACCTTGGTATAATCAGTCCATGGCTAGGGTTGAGGAATTCCTGGCGCTGACAGTTATTGCCCATGTACTGCCTTATGTAACCATAAAAACCTAAACAATTGCTACTGGGCAAATGCAGCAAGATGCCACTTTTGTTTTAATACATACATATAGTCCCAGGTGCTCAATGAAGTAGCTTGCTTGCTGGTGTGTTTATGGTCCCCCATGTCGCCTCCTCATGTGTTCTTTCAATTGGGTGTACCACCGCCGAAACTTGCCCTACCTGGAAACCTTGGCAATGATGTCCCCCATCCTCTAAAATTTCTTCCCAGCCAGGGAACTACCCACACACTACAGAAACAAAAATTCTGAAATCTTAGCCCATGTCAAGAAGTCATTTCAGAGGTGTAGTTATTAATAGGATTCTCTAAATTGTAATATTCTATACTCTGTGATTGTTCAACTGTATCAATATTTCTCCTTCTATTTTCTCTTTGTCAGTTTCCAAAGGGTTAAAGCCAGGGCAGCTGTAAAAGATTATAGCCAGGCCTACTGCAAAGAGTTAATAACCCAGCCTTTCACATTATATTGATGATATAATACTAACTTGATTCTATTATAGAGCTTGAGACTTCAGCCACCAGTGTATGAGAAGTCCTTGAGACCTGGGGGTGGGCCATCAATGAAGGCAGACTCCAAGTGCCTGGGTTTTTGCAGACCTACGTGGGTGTGTTAAGCTATTGAAGAGTGTTTCTTCCTCATTTCGTCACCTAAGCTCGCCCCTTACATCACCTGATATGGCGAAGAGCTACTTGGGATTTTATGTCACTGATAGGACAGTCATTTCAAGCCAAAAATCAAGAAGTGGCTCAAGCCCAAACCCTACAGGTGGTTGACAACACCCTACCATTGCCATTAATGGTGTTAGTGGATGACAATAGGTTTGGATGGGGCTTCTGGCAAAAACATGGGACTTGTAAGGTACCCATTGTCTTGATCTCAATTGTGGAATGTGGCGGGAGTCCGCTATTTGCTTATAGAGAAACAGGTAGCTCATTGTTGGAGTGTATTCCTGACCCTGGCACAATGTCAACAAGCTATGTAAGATTGCCAGGCTTGGGCAGAATAGCACCCTTACCGACACCACCCCCTGTGAGAACTAGGTGTTGTGCCAAGCGGTGAATAACCCTTTCAAGAGTGGCAAATGGACTATATCAGGTACTTTCCAACAATCCTTGTTGTCAATATTCTTTCAAAATGATGGACACAGGGACTGAGTTAGGATTTGCTTGGCCTATGGCTGCGACCACCCAAGAATATACCCTTGAGCGATTGATCAGCTCAACACTCCCTATAGGACTTCTAAGGTAATTAGCAGTGACCAGAGTGTTTACTTTATTGGATACAAAGTACAGGCTGGGGCACGCCAAAATTATATCTGTTGGTAGTTGCATATACCCTACTGACCGCAAGCAACAGGTATTATAGAACAATATAATGTTTTATTAAAGAAAAATATAAAGGTCTTTGGTCCCAATTTATCCAAATGGAGAACTAATCTGCCTACTGCAGTTAGGCTATTGAATGAACAACCCAGATGCACTAGTGTGTATCTGTTAAAAAAAGTTTATCAAGTTTCACCTTGTTTTATGAAAATAGGTCCTCACCTTGCTGACCAACACATGGTACCAAAAATATGTAATAGGTCTTTACTACTTCCCTACTGGTGACCTGTTGGCACAATAAAATTAAGCCTCATGTTCATGGCCTTGGGCTACTGAGGCCACCCATCAACATTGGCTGGCCAAAATAGAAAATTGAGGTGTCTGACTAAAGGAAAGATTGATCTTGAAACCATGGCTGGGGCTCTGGCTCTGCTCTGTACAGGTGCCTCTAACAGAGAGTGCCAGAGGTACCACACTAAAGGGAACATTTGTCCTTCTGCTCTAGCTTCTTCCTGTGAATTCCATCACCCCATTTAAGCTACCATGCACCCAAACTCTTTGGAAATTTGTCTGGTATCATAGGCCAGGTGCGAAGCCCTTACTGGCCACATTGTTGACACAAGATGGGCACATTGCTTGTATTTTACTTGAGGGTAAAGATCTTTCTTTAATGGTGTTACTGTCTACTTTTTTCTACCATGCAGGTTAACAGCAAGGAATAGCATACTGTCCTGGGTACATACTTTTGCTCAGGTGCATAATGTTCTCCACTGTTGAAAATATGGGTGGAAAATGCTAAGGGACTTATTCACCCAGCTTTCCTGAACATCTGAAGATGGTTACATACATAAAAGAGCACCACCGAATGGCACCAGCATCACCAGGCAATGGACAATTGGCTCCACAAGGACCATAATAAATAATCCCTGTTTGGTTATGCAATGACTAATGGATGGGGTTAGATGGTTTAGTAACCTGTGCAACTATGGGAAAGGGTTCTGTTATGTATAGAATAACATTGCTCAGCTGCTAAATGCACTGCTGGTTCAGTATCCCCACACTTGGGTCAAAACACTACTCACCGGCTGACCCCCACACACTTGCTGAAATGAAGCCTGATATGCTGGTATTCATCCTGCAGATATCCTTCCAGCTGGATACCTCTGGGTATAAACAGCACAAAAGGCCTTATTTATCTACAAATTAAACTGGTCAATGTACATGTGGCCACCCTACATTGCTGGTCAAGTACTGGTGACCCTTACTCAATTGTCTACTATCTGGGATGCTATACATCACCACTAGCATTGCCAATGTAGATCCACTTGGTCGTTTTTACCCCATTGTTCTGGCCCTGCTAAGGGCAGCTGTAATTGATGTAGAATTACAAGTAGTATGTTTAGCAATGCATACAGCTAAAGCCTGAATTCTACTAAACAGAACTTAAGTCTGTTATTAGATGGAACAGTACAAAGGTAAAAACTTGTGTCCAAAAGTTGGATGGCTTTAAATATATTGACAGTTTCCAAAATAGCACGTGTGCTCTTTTACATCTGGAATGTTGTCTATATATTCCAAATCATGCTGAGCACATTCAGTCGGTGCTGTCTGAAATAGATACAAAAGTACAAGCCTCCATGGATGATCCATTGACCTCTTGTGGAATATTACAGAATTCACCTGGCAGTGGACACTAATGGTCCTAGAAATTATTGCTAGCAGTCTGGGAGTCTTTTGCTGCACTCTATATTGTTACTGATGGCCATAGTCTCAAGGATATGCATTATGAGTAAATTCTCCTGGTGGCCCTGTAGAGGTGGAGTGTCAGTCTCCAAACCATTAAAGCTAGGCCCTCTGTAAAAAAATACAGCCAGACCTACTGCAAGGAGTTAATAGGAAGGCCCACAGCAGGCCCTGACCTCCCTGACCTTACCATAAATGGTCAATGCTCCAGGCTGAGAAATGTCTGGCACTGACATTTTCTGTGAATGTACTGGCTTATGTAACCATGAAAACGTAAACAATTGCTACGGGGCAGATGTGGCAAGATGCCACTTTTTTGAATATGTATTATATAGTCTCAGGTGCACAATAAAGGGACTGCCTTGCTGGCTTGTCTCCCTGTGTCGACTCTGAGTGTGCTTTTTCAGCTTAGCCTACCACTGCCAAAACCTGTCCTGCTTAAAGAACTTGGTGATGACACTCCTCACATGGTAAATTCTTGAAAAGTGAGGGCTGTGTTTTCCATTTCCTGACTAGTTTATATTTCTCCTAGGGGTAAGTTCAGTCAGTGATGAGTGATTGTCTGACTGACCTTACAAAAATCAAATAATTTATCTTTCAAGATCCTCATAGGAGTGGTTCCCTGGTGGTGTAGTTGCTAGGCTTCAGCATTCTCAAAACTGCAGCCTGGGTTTGATTCTCAGCCAGGAGACTAAAAACAGAAAAGAAAGAACTTCATAACATTTCTGAAGGTAATTATAAGGTTAAATTTTCTTGACTAGTTTACTGAAACAGCTGTTTTCCATAATTAGATTGGAAATATGCATGGCCTTAGGCATCTGTACCCAGCAGAAAGCCCTTTATCATTATAGAATCCTTAGCTAGGGGAATTCCTGTCTTCCACATTATTAAATACATGCCTTGTAGCCAGCAAATACACTGCTATAGCCCACAAAAGGCCTGGCTACCACCCTTTTGTTTTGTCATTAACACTGACCTACAGATTGTCAGTTGTTCAGATTGCAGAATTTTAGCAGTCTCCACAGCCTGTGGATTATGAGATTGATAGAGCCATTATGGAAACTCTCATAAGACCATCTCACAGTATGATTCTCGAAGCCAGTGGAAGAAATATATTCTACTCCCTACAGTTTCACCCAGCAGTCCCTTAATCACCAGTTACATGCAACTTATGGGCATAAGCTGCCTTCCTCCTTGCTTTTTTTCTCATGGCTATCATGCATCCTGTGTATCCGTGGAACTGAGTCAAGAGAAATATGAAGGTGGGGAATTGAAACTGTATATTCTTTATGTTCCATTCCTGTGCTTTCTAAATTTTTGCTCTTCTTGTGTGTGCAGTGTTACCTTTGTAGTCAATGTCAACTCTTTGCAGACAGGGAATATGTTTCTTCTTGGTACTGAGGCAAGGCATGTTGCACCATGCTAGATGCAACATGGCTCCTTCTGAGAAAAGAGGTGGCACTCTGACATTTATTTTGGCTCAGGAATTTTTCCTCATGTTCAACAATGACTCTTCTTACTTTGCCCTTTTCATTTTGAAGATATTCATTTGATAGCCAAGATAATATTTATTTTTAAAAATGTAAACTAAATAGTATAGCCAAAAGAGAAAGAAACTTAGAGACATTATAGGACAATATGACAGTCAGTGAAATATGGGAACATGCAAAATAATTCATATATTGCTTAATAATTAGTAAATAAATATATGATAGGACATCTAGAATTTGTAAAACCCTTCTAGATGATCAACTAAACAAATGTATGCTCAATCTTACTACATCTGCAAGAACTTCTGCAGAAATTTTTATTCTAAAAAATATAAGTACAGGTACCTAAACTCTAGTTACAAGTATGAATGAAAAGATTCCGGGTTTCTATTAGTGAATTATTTTATGAGGACTCTCTGATATGTAAAAATGAGATTTTGAGAAAATTCTGACAATAAATTTTGAATGGAAGGTACTGATATGTTCTTACTGCCCTTCAGCATATGTCTGTGGATCATGTTCATATGAACATGAATGTTTTCTCCTTTCTTATTTCAGGAATGTGTGTAGTCTCCAGCCTTGAAGACAAAGCAACTTCTTGCACATTAGGCCAGGCATATGTTTTAGTTACATATTCAATTATATTTGCTGCCTTGAAGTATGTGAAGAAAATATGCTTGTTTC
>PVJL010020733.1:0-11570 GCA_004026885.1 Lyroderma lyra
ATAAATTTATGAAATTAATACAGTCCAAAATGGTAAAAAGTGTCTGTGCCTCCATGATGTCTATAGATTCATTGTCACCTTTATTCAAAACCCACTGTAACGATTTCCTGATGTAATTAGTCTTAAAAGTAGCTATAATTCCCTGATCTAACAGTTGAAGGAAAGAAGTTGTATTTGGTGGTAAACAAATTATTTTGACATTTGGGTGATTTAAATCTTTTGGATGGCTGGGTGCATTATCCATATTATTAGAACTTTAAAATCTAGAATTTTCTGCTTTAAGTAGTTTCCCATACTTAGTACAAACATTTAAAAACAGCATTTTAAATAATTTAGTAGTTGTTCAAGCTTTTCTATTTGCTTTCCAATATACCAGTAAATTACTCTTATTTACATTTTTCATTGCACAAGGATTGAGAGAGAGATAAACCAGCATCGGTTTTACCATATGATGTCCTGAAGCATTACTGCACGTAGGCTATGTTATATGGTCTTTTGATGCCTAAAAACCTGGTGCAACTTTCTTGCCGTTGCTTGGGATAAGTTTTGGCAGCTTCTTAATCAGCTGATACACTTTCCCTGTATTTTTAGGTTTTGTAATGAAAAATGTTTTCTAAAATGGTCAAACCACCCTTTGCTAGCAACAAAGTCAGGGTTATAGCAGATTCTTCATTTTCCTCTAAGCAATTGTAGATTTTTAAAGCTTTATGTTTAAAATATTGGCATCCAGTGGAATCCATTTTTTTGAACAGTCATCAATCCAGATATACTAAGGGCTTTTTCCATCTTCTCAATTATTGGTGCTCTGGGACAAGTGTCATATTTGCGGAGACAGAACAACCAGCAGCAACCGACGTTCTAATTTTATGTTCATTTTTCTGTATAATCCGGATTGTTGCTTCATTTAAGTCCAAGGTTTTTGTGACATACGATACATTTTCCCCCTTTTGAGCTAATCCAAAATCTGTATTTTTGTCCAAGTGAGATGAAATGTCTTTTAAGAGGTATTTTTTTTTATTTCTGCCAGAAAAAGTCCAGGGCTACAAATTCACAAAAAAAGAAAATATAATCCCCATTTCTTTAAAAGAAGGTTGAATGATACTTACACAAAAAATTATAATCTATGTATAATGTAGTAAAAAGAAAAACACAAATTTTTAAAATGTATGTACTTTATTCCACAATCAAAATGGATTTAAAATTCTAATAAATTTTAAAATTCTGCAGTCAAATCCAGTAAGACATTCACGCTCAAATGAAAAATTTCTAATGAGATATCTTTATTTGGGGATTTCCCCAATTTCAAATGAGGTATCTCTTGCTCTTAAAAGCTCTTATTATGTTTCATATTATTCAGATATTTCTCTAATTTTGAATGAGGTTAAAATTCTTCCAGCTGAGGTGAGCAGTAATCCTCCAAGGGCAGCACCATCTCTTGGCTGAGAGAGTGGAAACACCGTATCTTTGGAACTTTCCAAAACACAACACTATCTGAACCCTACGTACTCACCCCTGGAAGAATATTCTGATACACTTTTTTTTTTTTTGAGCATCCTACACACTTTAAATTCTAATAAAGGAAATATCAGTCTTGAATATCTCACATAAACAAAAAGCTCTTTGGGATCTCCTCACCATTTTGTTTTGTTTATTTTTTAAAGTAAAGGGGTCTTGACACCCCAACACTGAGAAAACTACTGTGGTACATCCTCAGTGGTGATTGGTCAGTCAGTTTCTGGCTCTGACCTCCTAAAGCACCATTGTGATGAAATGACCAGCGTCTCCTATATGAGGCCCAGGCTGGGCTGTGGCTCTCCTTTGTAGCCCAGGAAGCAGATTTGTAGTGACTTGTGGTGTTTGGACGGGCTAGTGTGTTTTCTCCTTTTTCCTAGAGTTTTTAGTTATTGTTTTTAGTTATTGTTAGTACAGTCAGTATAGTTAGTGTTGTTGATATAATTAGTATGCTTAGTTAGCATAGTTAGTATAGTTATTATTAGCATAGTTAGTATAGTTATTGCTTATTAGCTATTGCTTATTAGCATAGTTAGTATAGTCATTGTTTATTAGCTTAGTTAGTATAGTTATTATTGTTACTTGTTTATTTCATTATTTATTATTAGCAGAGTTAGTATAGTTATTATTATTTCATTATTTATTGTTATCATTGTTAGCATAGTTAGTATAGCTATAGTTTATTAGCAATAGTATAGTCATTGTTTATTAGTGTAGTTGTTTTATTATTGTTATTTATTATTGTTTATTGCACTGTTGTTATTATTATTAGCATAGTTAATATAGTCATTGTATATGAACATAGTATAGCCATTGTTTATAAGTATAGCTAGTCATCATGTCGCATGACTGTCCAGCCATCTCTGCTGACCAGGAGCCATATATTGGTCATTATGAGCTATTGAACGCCCTTGGCCAGGGCAGCTTTGGCAAGGTGACCCTGGGCCGCCACTTGCTGACTGGGACAATGGTGGCTGTAAAAGCCATCTGTACTCAGCAGGGCTACTTCAGGTTTCAGAGTCATCAGCAGGAAGCCGAGTGCATGGCAGTTTTGCATCACCCTCACATAGTCCAACTGTTTGAGGTGATTGTCACCAAGAATGTCTTCTATCTCATAATGGAGCATGTCAGTGCAGGGGACCTGAGGAATCACCTGCAGACCAACCGTGTGTTGCCGGAGCAGGAGGCCCGCGGCATCTTCCGCCAGCTTGTATCAGCGGTCCACCACTGTCACATGAAGGGCATCATCCACAGGGACATAAAGCCCAGTAATGTCCTCTTGGGGCCAGACATGACGGTGAAACTGGCGGACTTTGGCCTGAGTGTGCCCTTCTGCAATAGGAAATTCAGTTCGTTCCGTGGGAGCCGCTTTTATGCAGCCCCAGAAGTGTTCTCTGCCCGAAAATACGAGGGTCCTCCCGTGGACATCTGGAGTCTGGGGGTGCTGCTTTACAGAATGGTCACCGGGACCCTCCCCTTCAAGGACAAGGACTGGCTGCAGCTAAAGAAGCTGATACAGAGGGGGAGGTACACTGTGCCCTCATACTTAAGCTCCCAACTCCAACACTTACTAACTAAATTAATAACCATTGACCCCAAGAAAAGGAGCAATTTAGAAGATGTAATGCCAGATCCTTGGATAAACCAGGGCAAGGAGGAACTCAGGCCTTACAATGAGGCACCAAGTGAGGACTTGGACCCCTGGGTAACCCAGAAGATGGTGGACATGGGGTTCCAGTTAAACTGGATTCAGCATGCATTGAATAACAAGACCTATGACTATGTCATGGCCACATATTTCATGTTAAAGAGAGAGAAACCTGAAGTTCAGGTTAGCACCATCCAGGTGAGGCCCTACTGTTCCCCTGACCTCAACAGCCGCCATCCATCCCCACCTGGGGAGGTGCAGCCAGAGTGCTCCAGGCAGCAGCATGAGGCCCAGGGAACAGGGCAGAAGGGAAAAGAGTCAGTGGGTCCTGCAGCCAGCAGGACATCCAGGACGGCCTCCTCCGGGCCCAGGTTGGAGTCCAGAATGGCCTCCTCCAGACGCAGCTCAAAATCCAGGACAGCCTCCCCTGGGCCCAGCCTGGAGTTCAGAACCGCCTCTGCCCAACACAGCTCAAAATCCAGGACCGCCTCTCCCAGACCCAGCCCGCAGTTTAAGAACACTTCTCCTAAACCTGAGCTGAAGTCCAGGACTGCCACTCCCAGACCCAGCTGGAAGTCAAGGACCTCTACTTTCAGATCCCTCCCAGAGTCAGAGCTGACCACCACTCCCCAACCCAACCTGGAGGCTGAGAGAAGGATAGCAACTCCACCACCTAGCCTGGAGTCCAAGACCATCACCCCTAGCACTGCTCCACTGGAGGGCTCCTCCTCCAGTCACAGGAGCAATAGCAGCTGCAGCACTTGCAGCAAATGCCACATCTGCAGCACCTGCAACAGCCACCAAACCCCAGAGGGTCACAGCCAGGGCTGGCGTGGGGTGGCTAGGAGGTGCTTACACTTTATAAGAAAACTCTGCTGTAAGCCGTGCAAGAAGGGGCGTGTCAAATGCAATAGGGTCATGCCCCTGTAGACTGTGAGAGGCCAAGGCAGGGCTATGAAGAATCTCCAGGGAGGTCAAGCTGGGCTCCCTGCATTTTTAATGCAGAACTGGGAGATGCTGAGGTTCAGGGAGCCTGGACACATGATGAGGGAGATCAGCCAGAGGCTGGGCACATGCTTCAGGTGGCAGTAGTGCAAGAAGGACACTGTGTCAGGGAGCCCTGAGTGAGAGGACTTGGTCCAGAGGATGACAGAGCTGTGCCAACTGCCTGACATTCTCTGCAGGGATTCACCTCAGGAGAGCACCTGGCCTCACTGCAGCCTTCACAAGTATCCTGCCCAAAATCATGGGTGAGCATGGACGATGGCCTGGATCCCCTCTGGAGGACAAGAGAGGCCACCTTCATTGCAGGGCTGCCACTCAGTCCCCATCTGGGTGAAACTTCAGAGACTGGGTTGTTTTCTGGACCCTTCTCCCCACCCTGCTCTGTGGGAGAGGGATGATTCTTATTAAAGTGCTTGAGTCTTCCTACGCTGACCATATTTCCTTGAGACAAAAATGGGGTGTTGGGATGACAAAAATTGGATGGGGTTATGTGGTATTCTGTGTTCATGAAAAAGTAAGACCATAACAGAAGTTCTATCACATGAACATATTGAGCTAACCATTATACTTCAGTGACAGAACTCATAAAAATTCAGATGTGAGGATGACGAACACCCTGACTGCTATTACAATTCAGTATATGCTAATATCCCACTGGAGAGTTCACCAGCAATAAAAAAGTAGCTAACAGCTCATTGATCCAAAATATGAGTCTGAAAAGACTGAATCAAACAATGTAGGGCAGAAAGAACCTCTAGGGGCAGAAAGATGGTAGAAATGGTAGTAAGACAGTCACTGCATCCCACTCCTAACCTGATGGAAGCAAACAGCCAGGTGAGCCCATTCAGTAGTTTGTGTGCCTGGCTCCCACAAGCTGAAGTGGGTTTCAGGACCACCTCTTGAATTCCCCACCACTGCAGACAAGCAAGGGGGTGGCATCTGGTCATTGCTATCTTAAGAAGCATGACTCTAACTGGATAAAGTAAATGGAACTTCCTCTTTCATCACACTAGTAGTTTTACCGCACACTTTGATTACCATAGAGTTTTATGATAATCTGCATTCTTTTTTTTTAGAAAAATTTAAAAATGGGACAAAATTGACATATTAAAATGACAGGATGGCCAAGAAATAGAAAAAAAAATGGTACTGTCCTGTTTTAAGTGGTATGTATGGTCAACCTAATTTAAAACAATTTTATGATATTAAGATGTAGCCTAAAATACATCTCAATCAAGCTATTCCTCTCTACAGGGCATTTACTAATCTTTTTTATTTCTCAGCATTGAAATTGAATTTATATTTGGGAAATATGCTACTTGGGCAAGACTTTTGAGAGGCAGAATTATTCTTCATACACTGGGAGTCAAGAAAGTCAAATATTTTTCTTCCACTTTTTAAAAATCTAGGGCACGGGCCCCCTGGCTTCAATTTGACCATTAGATGTTTTCATATGTAACTCTTTGTATGTGGAACGAGTGGTTTAAAGTATTAGGAATGTTTTGAATTTAATCAGAGTTACTATACAAAATACACATTCAATTCCTAGAACATCTTTACTCTTTTAGGCATAATCATTATGCTTTTGAGAAAAAAATAATTTGATCCTGATAGAAATAGATGGGATCCCATGTAGTCAGGACACTCAAGTTTCCCATGGCAAACAGGACATCATCTGATCCATATAGTAGAAAGGCATTCCTAGTAGCCCTTCATCCTTATGTCTCTTTAGAGAACCCTAACTCTCAAAGTAAGTTCACTGTGTCTGCTTGAATGAAAAGTCCTTGCCTGGTATATTATTGATCTTCAGGCTATGCTTGCCCCACAAAGGGGTGACTCTGGAGTATCATGAGCAGAAAGACTTTGAACAGAACATCTTCCTTGCTCATTTTGCTTGGAAGGAGTAATGACACAAAGTAAGGATCTTTGTGCCATTGATTCCCAAGTGGTTGTATGTGTACATTTTGGGGCACATTCTGGACTGTTCAGGGGTACTCAAAAAAGAATCAGCAATGATGACAAAACAAGTAACAAAATGTGAAACGTTAGTTATGGAACAATAAATGTTAAGTTTGAGTAACTAATGGAGACACTTCAAAATTAGATCACATTAGCAAATTATGATTGGTGAGGGTGTGAGTATGAAACCTTTATCCAAATCGCTCTTCTACCAGTCATTATGTGATTGAAACTTTAGAGCAATCCATTTGCTAGGTTTCTAGAACTTCTACAAACTTATAAATATATCCGTAGTCAGATCAGTTTGATCAGTTTAGTTGACTGAGTAAAAGTAAGTATGTTGTCTTTCATCATGATTCTTTTCAAGTAGCTTTTTTATTTAATGTTTAAATACTTGATCATCATTATGAATATTTAACTGTGTTACAAATGTTATAAAATTAGATCTGTGGCTTGTACTTTTAGTGTAGTAATTTTTCTTTCCTAACTTATTACCTCATTTCCACTATTGTACTTTAAGAGGCACTGAACAAAAGTGTCAGTATTTAAAAACAGCTGTTTTCAAAACAAGAGATATGAGTGATAGAAATGGGTTTAAAAGGAGTACATAAGTGGAAAAATGTTGGTAACCATTGATCTGTACTAATATATATGCCATGGCAGATGAATGCACTAGACCCAGGAGGCATGCACAGATAATTCCCTAACACATTCTAAGGTGGTTCTCTTTCACTAGGAAAAAAAAAAAAAAAAAAAAGAAAGGCCAGATATAATCAGGCTAATAAGGGAAAAAACATCTCTCTCAGTTTCTTGCAGCTAAGAATTGCCAGATGACACAGTTATGCAATGATAAATAATTAAAACTCACTGGAAGAGGATTCTGAAAAGCTTTCTTAAATATCATATACAGGCAACCCCTGTATAACACGATTGCTAGGGTTCAAAAATGCTGTGTTATGCAAGTCATATTATGTAAAAGAAAGAACTAGTACAACAAAGGGGTTAGGTTCCAAAAATTAAAAAAAATACTATTTTATTTTTATAATTAAGAGAAATATCTTTATTAAAGCAATTTTCTCCAAATTTGTAACATATTAATATGCCTTAAATCTCTTCTGCTCTTAAAAGCTTTTATTATGCTCCATGTTATTCAGAGATTTTTCTAATTTCAAATGAGATATCTATTGCTCTTAAAAGCTCTCATTATGTTCTGTGTTGTTCAGGGATTTCTCTAGTTCTCAAACCATATTAGAGTGATACTTTGTTCTAGGATGCCAGGTTGCATGAGGGTTCCTGCAATTCTTGAACCGTGTTAGAGCGAAACCGTGTTATAGAAGAGTTGTGTTATGTGGGGGTTAGCTGTACATCTATCCAATCAAAATTTATTTGACTTCTCAGTCCAATCCACCACCAGTTTACCTGGCCTAGTTTACACTTTTGGGTTACTTATCTTGCTATTGTATCAGTTGAGTGAGCCCAGATTTGAAGATGTGCTCGTTAACACATGTCTAACATCTGATTGTTGCTTTTAGTTTTTTGTTTTTTGGCTTCCTTTATATCTGTATAATTATAGAAGCATCATCATAAATTTCAAATTGTTTTATTTTTAAACCCCATAGACTTTGTATGCTTACTATCATTGTGCAGTTAAACAGCCTTGCTTGCTTGCTTGCTTGCTCACTCCAGCGTCAGCTCAGTGGTTGAATTACTGGCAAGCATTAAGAAAACCAGCCTTTAAAATTTTGTATCCACTGTTAAGATCAGGGAGGGTTTAGAGAGGTTGTATGTGATTTTCCGGGATTGGAATTTAGCCATGAGTTATTATTTTTATAGTTATATTGAGACATCTCTCAGAGCAGCCTTAAGTACTTAAACAGAGTTAGGAATTCATTTAATAACCCCATCAGTATCCTGGTTCCTACCTACACTAAGTTAGGACTTTGGAAGAGTATTTATAGGTGAACTCTCCAGAATCACTGATTGCACTTACTCCTGCAACTGATGTTTCCATGGACGTTCCCCATCTACTCAATTTACTCAACCAGGTTTATGAGATGTGACAGGCCTGTACTGCAGGGATATGGCTGCTATTTATACAGTAGAAAGTAAAATTTGACAGTAAACTTAGGGAAAGTTTAGCAAAGATATAATCCTTTCTTGAATTTTCTATGGTTGTTTTCTGTCATGTCTGCTCAACTTCACCCACCCTGAAAATAAATTAAACTTTATTTTCCCCATTAAAAAAATGAAAGTATATTTGGATGAAGTATGTGTTTAAAAATTAAGAACTTTTTGTTTTCAACAGCTTTATTGAGGTATAATTTGTATTCAAAAAATTGCACATATTTAATGTGTCCAATTCGAATAGTTTGGAGATGTGCAAAAACCTGCGATACTATCACCAGAATCAAGGTAACAGAACATACAATAGGAGAAGGATAGTCTCAACAAACAGTGTTGGGGAAACAGCATATCCACATGCAAAGAATAGAATTGTACTTTGACCTTACACTATACACAAAATCAACTCAAATTAAATACTTAAATGTATTTGTAACTATACTGAAACTATAAAACTTCTAAAGAAAACAGAAAACAGTCTTCTTGACATTGCCCTTGGAAAGGATTTCTTGGATATGACACACAAAGCACAGTCAACAAAAGCAAAAAGTGAGACTATCTCAAACTAAGAAACTTCTTCACAGAAAAGGAAACAATCAACAGACTGAAAGGGCAACCTGGGATTGGGGGAAGGATGGCTGGTATTTTTAAACCATATATTTATTTGATAAGTGGTAAACTTCTAAAATGTATAAGAAATCCTTATAACCCAATAGCAAAAAGAAATAAGTAACCTGATTAAAAATGGGCAAATAACATGCATACACATGTTTGCGAAGCAGACATATATATGAACACAAGGTATAAGAAAAGATGCTCAAAATCATTAATTATCAGACAACTGCAAATCAGAACTACAATGAGAGACCTCTGCCCACACCTGTTAGGATGGCCATTATAAACAAACAAACAAACAAACAAACAAAATAACAATGTTGAAAAGGTTGTGGAGCAATTGGAACCCTTAAATTTTCTATTCGAAAATATATATGGTTCTATTTTAGGAATTTATAGTTTTTATTTGTGGGGGTGTTAAATAAAACTATTTAATTTACTTTAAAAAGATCTTATTATCAATTGTCCACTCCTCTAAAAGTTTCCACAAAATACCTATTGAGTAAGCAAATTTCAGTTCATTAGACTTACTACAATAACGAAGAATGTCACATTGTGGAAACTTAATATTAACATGAAAGGAAGAAATCTACAGAGAAGAGCGATACTCTCATAATCTTAGGACCTAGATAGGGTGACTTTAAAAGGATCTTGCAAAGTGAAAAACTGACTGGAAATGTGTCGAGTTTATAATGTTAAGTTTTGGTTTGGTGGGCAGAATGAAGCAAGGGCTTTAAAATAAAGATTCATGAGTAAAATGTTCATTTTTTTATAAGTTGCTATTTTATTTTGTTCACAGGCTTATTTTTCATTAGCAAATACTTCCTGAAACAAGTCACTACCTTATTTTTGTGTGGTTTCAGCATTGATTAGCCCTGAGACATGCAAGTATGTTTGTTTCAGTTCCAAACATTTAATCTTAGATAACATATTAATGTTCTAAGTGGAAAATCTGAGAGTTACAAATAGAAATAATATATTTGTTAATTAATATTTTTGTCTAATCAAATATATTTTGTAACCTCACCTAAAATATCTGAAAAACAGTAACTGAAATACTTGTAAAACTCTGAAAAAAAATCCTATTTTGCTATAAATTAATTTACACTATAGTTTGCTCTTCAACTTGACGCAAGCTAAATTTACAATCAAATTTACTACATTATTCGATAAAGTTAATTTGTATATTGGGCCCCCAAATAGGGTGGCTGCCACAGTGGCCAGGCACAATCGGAAATCTAAACCACGGTCAGGGGCACTTGTCAAGGAGACTTAAAATACACCAATCACAAGCCTGTAATCAGTATTAGCCAGCTTATTTTACCCTAAAACATTGGTTTCCAAGTGGAGGTATATGTACCCACTGTGGGTATATGCTGAGCTGGCCAGGGGTATGTGAAAAATTGTAATGGTAGGAAAACAACTAAAGTGAAAAAACTGAAAAACAATAGTTATGGAACAATAAATGTGAAGTTTGCATCACCGTTAATGAAAACACTTCAAAATTAGATCACATTAGCAAAAGATGATCGGTGAGGGTGTGGCTATGAACCCTTACCAGAAACTGCTCTTCTACCAATCATTACACATAGTTTCAAAACAATCCATTTGCCAGTTTCTAGAACTTTCTTAAATATATAAATACATCAGTAGCTTGTTTGGTAAATTTAGTTTTGACTGAGTAAAAGTAAGTGCCTTGTCATGATTTATGATTCTTTTCAAGTAGTTTTTAAATTTAGCGTCTAAATACTTGATCATCATTATCAATATTTAACTGTTATGAATATTATAAAATGAAACCTGTGGTTTGTAATTTCAGTGTGGTAATTTTTCTTTCCTAATTACCTTATTTCTACTATTTTACATTAAAATAGGCACTGAACAAAGGTGCCAGTATTTAAAAACAGCTGTTTTAAAAACAAGAGGTACAATTTATAAACATGGAATTTAAAGGGGTACACAAGTGAAAAAAGGGTGGGAACCATGGGTCTAACAAACAGGACCTGCTGGCCTTCTGAGGAAATCTGGACCTGCTGGGTACCCAGCCCTGTTTCCGGTTGCACTGCCCACTCTCCGTAACACCCGCCATTTCCCACAATCCCTCGCGAAGAGTCTCCGTTGCTTCTGCGGTGCCGGGCCGGCCCAGTCCATGCGTTGTTTTCCCTTGACTAGAGGACAGCAGACTCATAACTAGGCAGTTTTAACTTCGATATTTCACAGTTGTGGCTACGGGAAGGCTCTTGAAGACAGATGTTGGAGATTCCAGATGGCTCTGAGACGCAGGTTAGAGTTCCATGGACCCTTCTGGTTCGCTGTCCCCGCGGCTGCTCGCCCGGATCCCCGGTAAGCTGCTCGCAGATGGAGGTCCGCTTATTTCGTGTCCAAACTCTCTGAGTTTGTGTGTCCTAATCCTTCCCGGTGGAAAATTGGGGTGGGAGAGACTAGATTTTCCACAGCGGTACTCAGAGGGCTGAAACATTCGGGTTTGTGGACGACCTCACGTAGGAGCTGAGTGCCTTCAGGAGGTGCTGACGCGTCCCTGGAACGGTCCACAGGCAGCCAGATACACAACCTGTGGTTGAATTAGGGTGATTTCCACTGGTGAAAATAATAGGTACACCTCAAACTAAAGAAAGCAAGATGTCAGTCACTAGGGGACTCATAAAAGCCTCGAGGTAAGTCCAGAATTCTCTTCCATTTTATAACAGTA
>PVJL010020734.1:0-11578 GCA_004026885.1 Lyroderma lyra
GAGATCTTTTTTATTATGTCCTCTCCAACCCCTGCAGGCTCAGAATGTTACAGAATCTGGGAGGTGGGGGTGACGGGAGGAGAGAGAAAGATGAAAGACATGGGCTTAATAGGACAGCTACAAAGATGTGGAGGAAGTAATTTCATTTTTCTCCAATGTTGACATGATTTTAAAGGCAGAAGGTACAAGTTCTCTATAAACAGATACAGCATCACCTGTATAAAATACATGAGATGAATGTAGGTGGTATATAATTTGGGAAAACCTATAACTGGTAAACTTTAACAGACTCATGATTTCACAGACACTATTGCTTAGGGCGAGCTTCAATTTACTTAAGTAAAATAAAGGAACAATTTAAAAATATATATATAAGGTAAGGAGTGATACAGGAGATACCCAGCAATGACATGTCAGTAGAAGGTGGTTTATGAAAATCTGACTTATGGGAAACCCAGCCCTCCAGGGTCTGTGGGGTATAGGCTTACCCCAGGTTTGCTGCTGGCAGACATGACAATGAAGAAGATGCAGGTCAGATCTCCATCTGACAGCTGGACAGGAGGCTTGTGGGTAAACAGTTCATTTGGCTCAACCAACTTTACTTTTGCAATCGGTCTAGCAGTCTTTCTTGGCAATCCTTTCCGTGATAATGTTGCCCATGGTCATGGACAAGAGAATGAAGAAGCCTGAAGATGACCCATCCTCAACATTTCAGTCATTTGGGCACATTTTTCTGAGGTTGCCCCACCCCACCCCACACGCGCTCCTCAAGTGGCCCCTCTTCCAAGCTGCTCTCCCTCTTCCTTCCCATCCTTCCCTCCACCTACACGCAAACACTCACGCATTTTGCCTCTTCCTTCCTTCTGACCCAAATCATATTCTGCCTTTCACGTCGGTTATTTTCATATTTATTAATTAAGAGCTTGTTCAGCACATGATCCATGTCTCTCTCATTCATCTTCCCAACCATCATCACCACCACTACTCAGAACTCACAAAATGTCAGACATGCATTAGGGACTCCGAAAGTAGTTTAATTGTGCCATGGGAATGCAAAGTTGATGCTGGAAGAGAGAATCCTTATCCCGAAAGTTGGCATTGCCCACTCAGGTTTGGGTACTAGACCTCTATTCTGCTTGTTAATCTGCCACCAGGTGGGATTCGCATAGACGCAGGGTGCAATGAACGATGGGAACGCCCTCCTCCGTTTCCCCTCAAATACCTTTCTATGGGTTCACTGCTCCTTCCCACCATCTCCTCCCCACCTCTACACCTGATATCTGGAGGAATTTAGAACAACATCAATAAATGAGCTCTCTTTGATGAATAAGCCAGGGTTGTTTTTTTTCCCTTCTGCAACTCCAGAGAAGTAAGGTGGAGGGCAATGACTGCTTGGGAGAAGTGAGCTCAATTCTGATAGAGCCATGCAATGACAAAGCTGCAATCTCACGGCAAACCACTCCCAACCCAATACAGGAGTGAAAGGAATCAGTATGGTTTGCTTCCAAGAGTTGTCATGCACAGGTTAAAAATGAGACAATAGTTTTGCAACATAAAATAAATCCACTTCCAAAATGAGTACCTAGAGGAAGACAGAAAAAGCAAAGTTACATTAAAAAGATTCATGGAATCTGGCAAGATAGTTTATTGAAGATGAATGTGGCAAATCCAATTTACTCAGTCCAGCAAATCAAAGGGAGTCGTTACCTCTCCTTTTAAAAGATAAATCAAAAGAGCTACAGAAACAAAGAGGCAAATACAGTCAAGCAATGTTTATTGAGCAGCTGCTATGCAGCAAGCACTATTCTGGTCACTGAGGATACACACCGGAAGGCTTTAGCAAAACAGTGATGTGGCCTGATAAACACTTTGGCTCGGTGTGGAAGATGAAATGTGAAAGTACAAAAGTGGAGGCACGGAGTCCATTCCTGGACACTGCAATATTCTGGGAAAGAGATACTGCTGGGTGGGACAAGGGTGGTAGAATGGGGATGGTGAGAAGGGGTTAGGTCTGGGATGCAGTTTGGAAGTAAAACAGACCTGCTAATGCACTGGATGTGGGAAATGGGACAAAGACAGAAATCCGGGATGACTCCTAGGCGTTTAGCCTAAGAAACTGGATGGTTGGAAATATTATTTACGGAGATTGGAAAGAATGAGATAAAAATGAATTTCAGGATGGGGATGGAGAACCTAAGTTCTCTTTAACAATGTTATGTATTAACATATGATACCGCTTCGCCATCCAAGTGGAAGTTCGAATGGATATATAAATTTAAGAGTAGTTTATCTATAGATGGTAATAATGCCAATGGACTAAATAATATTACTAGACGTAAGGAAGGAGAATGCAGATAAAGAAGAAAAGGTTCCAAGTTCAAGATGTGAGACACTCTCAACATTTAGAAGTTTGTAGGCGGGTCAATAAAGAAGACTAGAAAGGAATGGCCAAGGGGTGGGAGGAAAACCAGGGCAGGACAATACAACTGAAGACCAGAAATAAAAGTGTTTCTAGATGAAGAAAGTGCGCATCTGTATCAGATGCCGCTGAGAAATCTCATCCCCTCTGGCAGTGTATAATCTTAAACTATAGATCAACAGATGCCATCAATCACCTGGAGAGAAAGCACCTTAATGGAGACAAGAGTAGCCACAGCCAAAGTAGTGAGTGAACATCTTCCTCCTCGGAGTGCTTCACCATCAATTATTTCTGAAGTGTTCAAATGAATAACGTAATGCATATTAAAAGCAGTGTTCTTCAACAGTCAGCAAGAAAATAATTCTTGGGTGGCATTAGAGGACGTAGCGGGGGGAACACTTCCCAAGCCCAACTTCCCAGGTGGGCTGCAGAAGGTGAAAGGGAAGTGGGGCACTATGGGTAGACTGGTGTCAAGGGAACGTAGGACTTGGGATTTTATTCTGCAACTCATCGCCTCCATTTCTAAAATGGTGACACTCAACACTAAGTATCCCCTACATGCAAATGAATTAGGAAGAAGGCAGGTAAATATTTTATCGCCCAAGAGCACTTAGCACTACTCTGGATATGCACAAGATTGCTACTATCCTTTCTTCTTCCATCACTTCTAATGAGAAATCTTAATATAGTTTCCATGTTATGACTTTAAGCCATAAGCTCTTCCAACAAATAACTTAAAGATGAACTGAAAAGCAAAAGTTCTGTATGTTCAAATGATACGACCCAGATTCTTTCCCTCCCCCTCCCCCATAGGATGTGGATAAAACCAAAAAAAAAAAATAATAAATCAATAGGATAATGTTCACTCACATTCAAATATTTTGTGAAAAGAGCCAGTGGCAGTCTGATCAAGTACACACTTGCTCACAGGTCTGAAAACCGACCCGAATGACTTGAATTCAGGGTACCCCTGAGTGGTCGGGGGCTAAGTGGCCAGGCAAACGAGACTGCTTCTGGCCCAGTAAGATCACACATCTCTCAGCTCCTGCAGCCTTTCTGAATCTGTCAACATTCTGAGTCATATCGTAACTATAAGAAAATGTTTTTAACTTAACTTTTGACCTTCGGTATAATGAATCCTCTAATTCTACCAGTTCACACTGTTGAATAATTCAACAAACAGTATTCTGACCCAAGGCAATTTAAGATATGGTGATATTTTTGCTCTGAGATGAAGAGAAAATAGCTGATTCTGCATTCCATTCCAGCTCGTCATCCTAAAAACACCTGCATACATCAATTTTTTGAATTTTTCCTATGAAGAGTAAAAAGCTGAAATGGTAAAAATAATGGTTTCAAACCATAGTCTCTCTTTACTGTAACCAAAATCTTCCTTTAAAATGTCATCTCTTTACTCTCCTCTCCTTCCTTAAAAGAAAGAAAATTGTAAGATGGAACACTGCTTACCAAAGGGTGTATTTTGTGCATGTTTATAAATGCCAGGAGTTTTCTGAAGCCAAGGGTAAATTATATTTTAGTCAATTCGCTATGAATGCCTAGAAATATGTACAACGTGAATCAGGGTAACCACAATTGCACACTTACCATCTGAATGGAAAACATATACATACAGAAGACTGACCAGAGATCAAAATTAAGTTAATGATGCCTCTGAGAGCTCAATTAGCTTCCATGAAAAGAACCAAACTTTTAAAAACGGGGGAGGAAAGGAGATTTTGAAATTACAGTCTCGAGAAAAATTACTTTTACTTTTTAAAAAATTAAGAAAAAGAATTCTACACTGATGTCTTTTACAATTGGCATACATGTTCAAAAATTTCCAAGTACTATAATACAATATAATGGAAAGATAACTGTTTGGGGGAGGAAGACACTTGGCTTCTAGTCCATTCTCTTTATCACTAAATAATTGAATGGCCTTAACGTGGGGTGGTGGAAAGAGTGTGGGCACTGGCACTAGACAGATCTAAATTAAAAATCTCATCTCTGCCTCTGCTGTGCTTCCCTAAGTGAGCTCCTTCACTTCTCTGGGTACCAGCTTCTCCACATATGAAAAGGGGGTAACAGCAATCAGTCAGGGCTAAGATTAAATAAGACAATGATCTGAAAGTGATTAGCACACAGCCAGCACCTTCCCTTCCTTTCTCTGAACTGAGTAGTCTTTTAAAAGTTAGGGACTTCAAGCAGATAACTAAATTCCCTTTATACTCTAAAAGCCTCGAGTGTCAGTAACATGCACTGCAGGAAGAAGAACCTCAATTTTCAGGAATCTGAGCACCTGCGTGAGGAAGTGCCACCTCCTTCAATCTGAGGAAACAGCTCCCCAGATCCTAACATCGATGTCATTCTGCAAAATACGGACCCTATGCAGTTCCCCAAGATCTTCACAGACTCAGATTATTAAAGAAATTCGGGATGTTAGCCTAAAAGAGAAATATCTCCAAATAAATAATGTTAACCAACGGCTTCTGTTGTGAGCTGTCAGAATTAAATATTCCATTTTTACTTTTCTTTAATATACTTCTAGATAAACTATGTTTTAGCCACTTAATTGGAGGATATAAAATATAAACAGGAGGTCAGAGATCTAATTGGCAGATCTATTTCTTTAGGATCGTTTCCCACCACCATTGCCACATTTTTCCATACCTCCAAACCCTCTAGCTGTTTCCTCCTAAAAGCCATGGTTCCCAAGCTGTTCCTCCCTGAATTCTGTGCCAAGAGTGCTTGGCCTAAGGACCCTCCCTCTGTGTACCTTCCAGGGTGTGGAGGGGACCTATGGCTTCCGTGTTCTCATTCTCTTATCTTCCAGTCAAAACCTAGCCACCATTTCCTCTTATACTTAAAGTTACCTAATTAGAACTAATGAACTAATTATCTTTGTGGTAGGAGGTTTCAGCATTTACTTAGAAATTTTTTGCAAACATGAAGGAACCATGTAGCTACACACACACACACACACACACACAGAGAGAGAGAGAGAGAGAGAGAGAGAGAGAGAGAGAATGTGTTTTCTGTCCATTTTCTTCCATCCTGAATAACAAGTAGCATGATAAACTCACAAATACCAAGTAGGTTTCTTTTCCAGTAAACTTTTTCAGTAAATAAGTTTAGGGGAAAATGGCTGGTGACAGGCAAGGCAGGGCCAGGGAGGCAACCTTTCAATGGCCTTCCATACCAGAGTGGAGCAGTAGCCAAGTCCCACCTCCTTCCAGAACACTGACGTTAGCACAGGGCTGCACTCAGGCATTATATATGCTCATGGACCATTTGCTCATAGAAGGTAACTCTGTGGGTGATACGCCAGAGTTAACAGGGCTTTATGGAGCATGAATCACAGAAAAGTAAAATCAGAGAGAGGCACCTGAAAAGCATGCCCAAATTTTCAGATGGTGCTTCCCCTAAAACTTCTGGCAAAGAAAGAATCACCCTCCCAACAGAAGGTCCTCTCCAAAACAGAACTAAAATGAAGTGAATCTTTAACAATTCACGTTACACCAGAGCAACAGGCTTTCAACCAGAGGCTGGGCAGAGAAAAATTCTTCTTCAGACACAGGCACTCAGGCTGAGGCTGAGAGCAGGAAGGGACACGCATTCCTCCAGGGCAAAATGCTGCAGTAAATTCCCTAATACAAAATATACCCACTAAGTTAATAAAGAAATGAAAGCACCCTACATGACACTTAATTTTCTGACAGAGACAGTGATAAACGCTGAAAAGTACCTATCAACCGAGGCCACACAGCTCAATGTGCCTCCCTAATGACATTTTCTCAAGGAGGGTTTGTACGTGTCAAACATGGAATAAACAGCATTTTGCTCCTGAAGACACTTTTTTAGCTCCTGTCCATACTGAAGAGAAAACACAGTTTCCAAGGGTATTTGGATTTAATTTTTCCTTGTGAGGCCAGCTTCTCATACTAGAGGAAAATATAAATAGCCACAAATTGTTCAAAGAGCTAATCTGACGAATTCTGGAAAGAAATAACCTTATTATCCCTTTCTGTTCATGAAAAACTAGTTGGTATCTCTTTAAAAGAGGCATGTAGAACCTTTGCCTGTTTGCCCCGAGAATACTCGCAGATGGTGCTGGTGGCTGCAGCGTCTACACGGAGATAATTCATGGGTTACGATCCTAACCTTATCCCTAAAGTTTGCTTTGAAATTTACCACATGAAGAAAGATTATTAAATACGGATCATCATAGACGTTTCTGTTACATCAGGATTAGACACAAGTTCTGTTTAGAAATAACTCCAAGAACAGTTCTTACATTTTCACACTGAAAACCAGTAAAATTAAATGAAGGCAGCAGCAAGCTACACTTTTTTATTTTTTTTCCAAACAGGAAATGTTAAAGATGGAAGGAAAATATTACAAATCATGTCATATGTTTAGGCTGACCACACGTCCTGTTTTAAACACAACAGAAAGCAACGGTACTGTCCCATTCCAAAGGGTGCGTCTGGTCAGCCTGCTGACACCTTGAATTTAGCCCAGTGAGACTAGGCTGACCATAGGTACTGTGTGAAATGGGACAGTACCTTTGTTTTCTGTCTTGTTTAAAATCATACGTCCCGTCAGCCTACTTATGTAAAATAATAAAGAGTAATTATTGAAACCATAATTTCAGGTGGGACAAAGGTTATAATCTCAAAAATTAGGAAGAAATGAGGGAGGAAAGGGGAAAGGAAGGGAGGAGAAGGGGAAAAGAAGCCTGGAGCCTCCTGCCCTCCCCCAGCCTTAGCCATTCTCTGGGAAGCCTTTCCCAGCACTGGAGGCCTTGGGGTTCCCCTTGCCCTCTCAGATAATACCGAGCACCATACTGTAATTTCCTGTTCCCGTCTGTTTTCCCCACGAGACTGGGGCTCTATGAAGACAGAAAAAGAGGCCTGCCCCACTCACCATTTTATCTGCAGCTCCCAACACAACGCCTGGCGCTCACTCAATATTGGGGGACGGTAAAAAAAGAGAAGGGAGTGTAGTGGAGGCAGAGGATGAATGAAAGCACAGGGTGGCCAAGTTATTGTTGTTTTGGTTTTTTTTAATCTCCTTAACAGTTCTTGTCACGAGCCTAGTGGAGCAAAAGGCAATACATTTTCTAGCTTTCAAATAAATACAGGATTTCAGTTCCTGGATAACTCACAAATTGCTGAACCACCTACAGCTATCTGACTCTTTAATGGTTCTCTTAACTCACACTGTGAGTCCCAAAGAAGGGCCCCCAAGACAAAAAGCTCCAGGGAGCATGTGGTAATTTCCAGATTCCTGGCGAAGCAGTTATGTTGCTTCTTTGTCCTTTCTTGTATTTTTCTTTCTTTACTGGAAGCCAAGAAAGCTCCCCACATACTATTCACAGAGTTAAGTCCTCACAATCTAAAAAGGTGGGCACAGAATATTTCTGACTCTGAATCCTCTGTGCCCAGGGAGATTTAGATTTCAAATCCAAGTTGAAATAAATACGTGTTAATCTTTAAGTGATGATAGTAAGGAAAGATGTCTGATCTCTTGCCTTAACTGCCCTAAGAAAAAAAATGTCAAGGTAACCTAATGACAGTCACGCCGAGTCCCACAGCCTTCACTAGGAGGTGGGAATGAAAGAGAGAAAAGAATGAATAACTCTGAAGAAGCATGGCTAAGTGTCCTCCTCCCTTCTTTTTCTTTGTAACATGAAGTCAGGAAAGGGAAAATAGGAAATGCAAACTTAAGCAATCTTCAAGCTTCATGTGTTTATACTCTAAAAAGGAGAAAATGACAATACTTCCATTGTCATAGCAACCGGAATTTACCCACAGTTAAGTGTATGGTATGTGATAGTGGTCACTTTGAATTACTGGGTAAGCTCCCTCAAATGCATAGTTTGTTCTACAGGGCAAGGGGCAGAGTTGACTTCAATGTCCTTAAAACAACTTGGGTTTCTACAGTTTAACCATTTCAATACATAGTTCACTTCACTACAAATAAATATTTTCATATTTTGTTCTTCATAGGTGCAAATCAATGCAATAAGCCTCACTATCTTGAAACATGTACAAGAAAATAAGGCTCCAAATTTGAGTCTCAAGTTGTTCCAAATTCAAACCTGAAGTAAATATCAGCATTAGTGTTAATGTCCCTTGGCTTGTCATAAGACAAGGAAAAGTTCACGTTACCCTGGCTTCTATTATTTATCATTTCTATAATTAAATTAGTCAAAGTTAACAAGATGATACCGGGAATACACAGTAGAAGAGGCATAAAAGTAGAGTCAAAAGGAGACAGAGGGTTTAGCAGTGACTGATTGGTCAATAGCTCAAATACAACTGCCTATAGTTCTTAACTACTCTGCAGCGCAGTTTCTCAATCTGTAAAATGGAGACCACCATGCCTACCTCGGAGCACTTCCTTTCTAGCACAATGCCTACCTAGAACACAAGGGTTGCTCAGTATGTCAGCTTTCTTTCATCCTAAGAGTTAATAGCAAATGCATATCCCTGCTCCTGGGGGCTTTAGAAATGTTAACTACAAAAGAAAAGTCAAGATGAAAAAAGAGAGAGGAGATGTGAAGCAATACAAAGTCAGATATAATCCATGCTGACAGATGACACACTGGGAAAATGTTTCGTCATTTATTCATTTTTAAGCATTTAGAGTTAAGATTATAGCGTGCATACATACTTATATTCAAATACCACACTTAACCCCATGACATTTTAGAATGAATAAAATTTTACTTAGAAGTTTCAGTTCCAATTTTCCTATCTTCCACAGACCGGAGGAAGAAATTTTAGAGGAAAGATAAGCGATTTTTTGCAAACCCTTAACAATGTTTATAAAGCAGTTACATGGTTATTATTCCCACACTGTTGATGATATGAAATCTTTTTTCTAGAAATCTATGTCCTATTTACAAGTATCTAATGTAATGTAAGGGCAAACACTGTGTTTATAAGAGGGCTGTCCAGAAAAAATCCAGCCATAAATGCCTCTATATTTCATATTACCTGGCTGGATGCTTTCCGGACAGTCCTCATATTTTGTAATTCCACACTGTGATATGACAAAAAGTCCCTGCGGAAAACCAGGTTATTTGGTAATAATCACTTTAACCAAAGTAACTGTCTCTATTTCTCTGTGCTTCTGTTTGGCCTTTAAGGGACAGAACTGGCACTCATCTTTCAGAAGCGTCTACAACCACTTGCATTTTGGCCAGGTGTTGTAGATTCAGAAACAGGGACACTACCACCCCATCACTTTTTCTGTGACTGCTTCCTAATCCTGGTCTTATCTCAGTCCCATGTGGAATCTTCCAGTTTTCTTCAGATGTACATGAACTAATTTCCCAAGTAGTTATCAAAATAAAACTTGTTTCAATTCTTTCATTAAATTATTCAAAATATATCATGCTCTGCCCTATTCATAAAGGACCAGTGAAAATTCCACTGGATGGGGAGAGGGATTTGTCTAATTCCCTGAGATGTATCATTAAAGGGTCTGATGATCTTTCCTGAGTTCTGACAAGAAGGACCAGGACAAAGATCCCTTTAAAGTATCTCATAATGGTTCAGGAATTGGATTCTCCAAAGTCCGAGATAAGTTTTCCTCAACTGATAGAGCTTGATATGTCAAGGGACTCCTTGGAACTCAGTGAAGGTGGGTATACACTTGCTCTTCCTACCCAGTCCTCAGAAGAGTCATCTGAAACCACTTCTGGAAAGAAATACTTACGTACCAGAAAATACAGGAGAAGAAAGATGTGGAAATCTGAAGGCTCTTAAAACTGCTAATGAGCAGTTATTACCAATCAAAGGCGGCTAGAAAGGTCTCCTTCTTCTATCTCATTATCTGTTTAATCGTAGAATTTCCAATTAAATGTTCCTTCTTGAAAGTTCTCATTACTACTGCATCATTCTAGATGCCTCTGGAAGCAAAAGACTAATCTGACAGGGTAGCCTTTGCACAGGTTTCTTTAGGTCACAGGAAAGCAAAATAATGCCTGTTTACTTTTCTAGAGGCTTAAGGATTTAAAAAAGAGAGAAAGGAAAGAAGTAAATATGAGGGCTGTCTGGAAAAAATTCAGCCACATATGCCTCATTTTTCATATTACATGGCTGGATACCTTCCAGACAGCCCTTGTATACATCCTAGACTCTCCAGACTCTCCATTAACCAGAACTCAAACAGCCGGCACTCTGAAGCAACTGGCACAAATATTTTGCCCATTTGTTGCTTGAGATTTTTGCCAGTTGCTTGAATTTCAGTTAACGGAGAGTTTACTCTGTGTGTGTGTGTGTGTGTGTGTGTATAAAAGCAATACAGAAATAAGAAAACCTGGAATTCAGGGTAAAAGGGATAGAATAAATTTAACTGGATGATTAATTAGAAGGCATTAATTTAATAAATCCTGAATAAAAGGAATGGCTAAAATGCTTTAGCATTCAGCCAGCATGACTAGGTCAAAGAATTAGTGACTCAGAGTTTCAAAGTACATTGCACTTAACTCTTAGTTGTGGTATCATTCTGCTTTTAGAAAGAAATCTCTTGAGGAATCAGTATTAATGCATAAGCTACATAGCCACCCAGAGGTTGAAGTAATAAAAATATTTGGAACTTACAAGGCCCTTAGAGTGACTGATGTGCTGAAGTGGTTGGCTGTAATTTTGTGTGATTCTGAGCTGAGTTAAAATGTCACATAGTAAGATTTTTGAATATGAATTGCATATATAAGGAAAATAGCCAAGTTAATTGACAAAAAGAGAGAATAAACTAAAACATTACACTTAGAATACAAATTCTCAAAACGTGTGAATGTGAGGTCTTTAAATATCCAATACATACAAAGAAATTCAGTTTTTATTCATTCAATCTACAGAAAGTGAGAGTCTGTGTGTCACACACGCTAATTACCAAGAACTCTGAAGCCCCAGGCTGAGGACAGTTACTCTAAGGTGTCTTTAAACGGGGCACAGTCTTCCTTACCTTTCCTGTTTAATGATATGAACTCAGTAAATGGCTTTCTGGCTTGGATGAATTCCTCCTTCCATTCTAAAATTACTCCCATGAAGAAACTGAAATAATTTTGCCTCTGAAAATACTATCTTTTCAAAAATCCCCTGAGTACAGGGATTTGGGATGATTTATGGGAACAACACTCATCTG
>PVJL010020735.1:0-11577 GCA_004026885.1 Lyroderma lyra
AACATCGGTTTCATGCATACAATTCTACAGTGCATTGTCAAATTTTTGTATAATAAGTTCACCACCCAGTGTGAGTTCTCTTTCCATCACCTTATAATTAGCTTCCCCTCCGTCCTCCCACATTCCCTCCCCTTTTTCCCCTCCCTAACCCACTCATTCCCAAATAAACATTGAACTATTGATTATGTCCATGAGTTTTTTGTTTGTTTGTTCATTTCTTATCTCTTTGTTCCTTTCAGTTTTATATTCGGCATATGAGTGAAATCATACAGTTCTTTGTTTTTCCCATCTGACTTATTTCACTAAGTATGATGACTTTCAGGTTCATTCATTTTGTTGCAAATGACACTACTTCATCTTTTCTTATAGCTGAGTAATATTCCATTGTGTATATGTACAACTTCTTTATCCAGTCATCTGTCGCAGGGCACTTTGTTTGTTTCCATGTTATGTCCACTGTGAACAGTGCTGCAATGAACATTGGGGGACATAGGTCTTTGTGGACAAAGGTTTTCAGGTTTTTTGGGTAGACCCCTAGGAGATGGATTGCTGGGTCAAATGTGAACTCCATTCCCAGTTTTCTGAGGAATCTTCACACTGCCTTCCACAGTGGTTGTCCTGGTTTTCATTCCCAACAACAGTGTACCGGTGTCCCTTTTTCTTCACATCCTCTCCAGCACTTGTTATTTCTAGTCTTGTTGATAATAGCAATTCAAAGTGGTGTGAGGTGATACCTCTTTGTGATTTTGATTTGCATTTCCCTGATAGCTAATAATGTTGAGCATTTTTTCATTTGTCTGCTGGCCATTTGTACTTCTCCGTGGGAGAATTGCCTGTTTAGTTCTTCTGCCCATTTTATAATTGCGTTGTTTGTTTTTTTGTTATTAAGCCTTATTAGTCCTTTATATATTTTAGATATTAGACCAGTATATGATGCGTTATTGGAAAATATTTTCTCCCATTCAGTTGGCTGTCTCTTTGCCTTGTTGATGGTTTCTTTTCCTGTGCAGAAGCTTTTTAGTTTGTTAAAATCCCATTCATTTATTTTTGCTTTTACTTCCCTTGCCTTTGAGGTCAGGTTCATGAAGTCTTCCTGGAGTCCTATGTCTATAAGTTTAGTGCCAATGTTTTCTTCTATACAGTATAATAAGTTCACCACCCAGTGTGAGTTCTCTTTCCATCACCTTATAATTAGGTCTGATATGAAGCCTTTAATCCATTTCGAGTTAATTTCTGTATATGGAGAGAGTCACAGCTCAAGTCCATTTTCTGCATATATTATTCCAGTTTTCCCAGCACCACCTACTAAAGAGGCTGTCTTCTCCTCATTGTATGTTTTGTGCTCCTTTATTAAAATTATTTGTCCATAAATGTGTGGGTTTATTTCTGGATTTTCAGTTCTATTCCATTGGTCTATATTTCTGTTCTTCTGCCAGTACCAAGCTGTTTCAACTGTTGATGCTTTGTAATATCAATTGAAGTCAAGGTATGTAATGCCACCAGCCTTATCCGTTTATGTAGTATTTCTTTGGCAATTCAAGGTCATTTATGTTTCCATATAAATTTACTAATTCTTTATCTATTTCATGAAAGTATGATTGTGGGATTTTCATGAGTATTGAATTAAATATGTAGATTGCCTTAGTAGAATATCCATTTTAACAATGTTAAAGTTTCCTATCCATGAACAGGGGATAGTTTTCCACCTCTTAAAATGTGTTTCAATTTCCTTCAAAGGTGTCTTATACTTTTCTGTGTATAAGTGTGACACTCTCTTTATTAACTTAAACCTCAGGTATTTCATTCATTTTCTTTTGATAGCAAAGGGAATTGATTCCCTCATTTCTTTTTCTGTGGATTTGTTGTTTGTATATAAGAATGCTGTTGAATTTTTACATTTATTTTCTATCCTGAGAATTTACTATATTTGTTTATTGCTTCTAATAGATTCCTGGTGGAATCTTTTGAATTTTTTGTATAATGCGTCATGTCATCGGCAAATAGTTACAATTTGACCTCTTCTTTCCTAATTTGGATACCTTTTATTCCTTTCTCTTGCCCGATTGCTGCGGTAGAACTTCCATTACTATATTCAATAACACTGGTTACAGGGGGCATCCTTGCCCTGTTCCAGATTTTAAGGAAGAGACTTCAGTTTTTCCCCATTGAGTATGCTTTTTGCCGAGGCCTTGTCATATATGGCCTTTATTATGTTGAGATGCTTTCCTTCTATACCTATTTTATTTTGTGTTTTGATCATTAATGGATGCTGTATCTTGTTGAAAGATTTTTCTGCATCATTGGGAAATGGACATACATCCTTTATCTTTGATTTTGGTTATGTGGTGTATCACATAGATTGATTTTCGTATGTTGAACCATCCTTGTGCTCCTGGGATGAATTCCACTTGATCTTGAGGTATGATCTTTTTGATGCATCCCTATATTCTGTTAGGTAATGTTTTGTTTAGAATTTTTGCATCTTTGTTCATCAGAGATACTGGCCTATAGTTTTCTTTCTTTTTATTGTCTTTGCCAAGCTTTGGTATTAGAGGAATGTTGGCCTCCTAGAACGAGTTAGGAAGTAGTGCTTCTTCTTCAATTTTTTGGAGGAGTCTGAGGAGGAAAGTTGTTTATTATTCTTTGAATACTTGGTAAAGCTCACTGGTGAAACGATCTGGTCCATGGCTTTTGCCTTTATGGAGATTATGGATAGTCATTTTAATCTCTTCACTATGAATTGGTCTCCTGAGATTATCGAGATCTTCTTGGTTCAATCTAGAAAAGCTTTATGGTTCTAGAAACTTGTCCATTTCTTCTAGGTTGTTAAATTCAGTGGGATAAAGTTCTTCATAAGATTTTCTTATAATCCTATGTATTTCTGTGGTATCCGTGGTAATTTCTCCCCTTTCGTTCTAATTTAGGATATATGTGTCATTTCTTTCCATCCTTTCATTAGTCTAGCCAAAGTGTTGTCAATTTTGTTGACTTTCTCCAAGAACAAGCTCTTTGTAATATTCATTTTTTCTATTGTCTTCCCATTCTCTAATTGGTATAGCTCTGCTTTAATTTTTATTATTTCTTTTCTTCTGCTGAGTTTGGAATTTGTGTGCTCTTCTATTTGTAGTTCTTGAAGATTGTATGTTAGTTGTTTCCTTGTGATTTTTCTTGTTTCTTAAGACAGGCCTGTATTGATATAAATTTCCCTCTTATCACTGCTTTCGCTGTGTCCCAATAATTCTGGTATGTTGTATTTTCATTGTCAGTAATTTGTATATATTTTTTAATCTCATCTTGTATTGTTCTTTTATCCAGTCCTTTTTAAATGAGCTGTTCTTCATCCCCATGTATATGTGTTTTTTTCTGCTTTCCTTTTACAGTTTATCTCCAATTTCAAAGCATGGTGGTCTGAGGATACACATGGTATAATTTCAATCATTTGAATTTGCTGAGGCTACTTTTGTGTCCCAGCATGTGGGATATCTTTGAGAATATTCCATGTGCACTAGAAAAGAAGGAATAGTCTCTTTTTGCTCGATGAAGTGTCCTGGTAATATCAATTATGGCCAATTGCTGTAATGTGTCATTCATTGGTGATGTTTCCTTATTTATTTTCTGTTTGGTTGATCTGTCTATGGCTGTTAGTGCGGTGTTTAGGTCCCCCACAATGATTGTGTATTCATCAGTTTCTCCTTTCAAATATGTTCATAGTTTCTTTGTCTATTTTGGTGCATCCTGGGTAGGAGCATATATATTAATTGGTGTCAAGTATTATTGTTGCTGTATTGTGCCTTTTTTCATTTTGTAATATCCGTCCTTGTCTTTTGGTATCCCTTTTAACATGACGTTTATTTCATTAGTTATAAGTATGGCAACTCCTGCTTTTCTCTGGTCACCATTTGGTTGAAGTATTGTTTCCCATCCTTTCACTCTGAGTCTGTGTTCGTCCTAATGGCTGAGGTGGGTTTCTTGGAGACGGCACATGAGTAGATTCTGTTTTCTAATACAGACTGCCACTCTTTGTCTTTTTATTGGTGAGTTCGGTCCATTAACATTTAGAGTGATGATTGATATTGGAGGATTTCCTGTGACCATCACTTATTTCTTTGTTTGATGTGTTTTATTTTGTTTCTTTCCTGTTACCCCAACTTTATTCCATTTTCCTGATGTTTTGTTTCAGGTCGAAAATACTCTTTCAGTATTTCTTGGAGTGCTGGCCTTGTCCTGGCAAATTCCCTCAGCTTCTGTGTGTCTGAGAAATTCTTTATTCCACCTTCATATCTAAAAATAATTTTGCTGGATAAAGTATTATTAGCTATAAGTTACTCTCTTTTCTGTTTTTGTATATTGGATTCCACCCCCTTCTGGCTTGCTGCATTTCTGCTGAGAAATAGGATGCCATCCTGATGGGTTTTCCTCTAAAAGTTAGAGTTCTTTTTTTCCCTGGCTGCCTTGAGAATTGTCTCTTTCTCTTTAGTTTTGGATATCTTTAGTACCATGTGTCTTAGAGAAGACCTACCATGGTCCAGGTTTCCAGGGGCCTGTTTTCTTTTTCTACTTGTGGTTCCAGGTCTTTCCATAGGTTTGGAAAGTTCTCATTTAGTATTTGTTTGAGTGTGCTCTCTGTAGAATGCTCTAACTAGTCTTCGATTTTTATTATCCTGATGTTGTTTTGTCTCATGGAGTCAGATAGTTCTTGCAGAATTCTTTCAATCCTTTTGCTTCATTATTCCCTCCCTTCTTCTTTCTTAGCTGTTTCCATGTTCAGATTTTCAATATCAATAATTATTTCTTCCATGTTGTTGGCCCTGTTTCATATGGCAGTATTTAGTTTCTCACTTCTTTTATTGTCCTATTTAGCTCTCACATTTCTATCTCAATCTTCCTTAGGGTTTGAAATTCTTTGTTAAATTGTTCCTTGTGTTCATGGAGTTTTGATTTATGTCATTCATCTCCTTATTTATGTTGTTTAAATCAGTCATAGTGCTCTGCCAGTATTATTTCATTACTCTCAGAGCCTTTAGAATGGCTACTGGAAGTTCTCTGTCACTTATGCCAGAAACTTCTAAATCTAAGAGGCTGTCTTGATGAATTTCCTGATCTTTTGGAGGAGTTTTAGTTTTAAGGAATTCATCCTGTATGCTGGGTTCTTCCTCATTGACATGAGTGCGCTATGTTCAGTAGTAGTGCACCAAAGCCCAGATTGGTACTTTTGTGGAGTCTTGGTGTAGGGCAGACACAAGGTGGCACTGCGGGGGGGCAAGTTTTGGGAGAGAGGTGTTGTCTATTTCTTATTTCTGGTCTCCTGTGACATTTGGAGTCAGTGTGCATCTGTCGTGGTCCCTTTGCTTCCTGCATTTTGTTGGTTGTGGAGGCTGTCGGAAAGGTAAGATACCAAGAAAAGGCACACTAGCACAACTCCTCCTTCTGCCCTACGCTGGGGTAGCTGGGTGATGCGGGCCGAGGCTGCTCCTGCTGGCTAGGGCGAATGCTATAAAAACTGCCTTTCTTTCAAGGCCTGCTCCAGCGACCAAGTGTTGGGGCAGAGTTCTGTGGACTCAAATAAAATAGGAGCCAGGGGCATGAGAGAGCAGGCATGCACGCAAGTCCAAAGCTGTTGTTTTGTCCCCGTGGTAGAAAGGGATCCATTTGTGTTTGCAGCGGGCCATATGGCAACTGTAGCCCCATGCAGGACCACACGAGTAGTGCCAGCAGCAGGTAAACCTTCACAGAGGGCAGGAATGGAAGCTGCGGCCTAGTGCTGCGGTTGTACGCTGTTCATTCGGCAGCCGGCTAGCCCTGCAGTGGGCCGCAACCAGGAACTCTGGGCTGCGACCAGGAAACCCAGGCCTGTGCAGGAGCCATGCGTGCCTGCCTTGTGTTTCCCAAGAGAACCTAGAGCCACAATGTCGTCTCAGCTGTTCAGAGTCCTTGCTCTGCCCTGCTAACACTCAAAAGTTACAGAGGCTGGCTCCCAAGCTCTGTCCCCAACTCGCCGCTCCAAATTTCAGCTCCCGAGCCCAGCTCCCCAATGACTCCCACTGTTCTGCCACTTTGCTAGGGCTTTTCCTCTTGTCACCTCTTGTCCTCTCCCCCTCCCAAGCATTGCACTGCTCCTGGATGGTCACCCCCGATCGGGTCCTGTTGCTATCTGTATTTGATCCCTCCCCTCTCTCTGACTCACCCCCTTCTCTCCAACCATCAGGTGTTTACTTGCAATACATGGACTTCTCAGCTGCTCTTTTTGTCACTCAGAGTCCTCTTTCTTGGAATCCTGGGGGCCGTTCAATTGTGATTTCTGGAAGAGACTTTAGGACCTCCTATCCAGTCACCATCTTGCACTCCAACCTCCAAGCATTGAAGAGATTTTCATGAACATCAACAAAATTAAAAGGTTATATTTAATTTGTGGAACCAGCAACAGTAAGTCATGTAATGTCTTCTCTTCTGGTTATTGGATGCCCCTGATTATTGACAGAATGTGAAAAGTTCATGAGGGATCTGAAAATCCAAGTTGGAATGTTTTATTCAAAGAGAGAAGTATGGGTATGGCAGATTAATATAGCAGGGTCCAAGGCACACAGTAGTCCTGAACTTTGGGTTAGCTCTTCTTACACAGAAAATATACATGCAGATTCTTCAATATCAAGGTGTGGTCACCTGTAAAAAAGCACAGGTAGAATCGGGCCACAATAAACTTTTCCTTGCCGCTAGCCTAGCTCAGGTAAGCTCGTTTTCCGAGATCAGTCTCACTGTAGACAGAGCAGTAGCCATATGAGTTCTTTTATTTGTAGCTAGCTAAGTTCAGCTAAACTTGGTTCCTGCTAGCCCCCTCAAGTTTGTTTGTATTAACTCTTTTGCTGTCTAATCACTATCATCTGCACAAATTCACAGTTCCTTCTTGAGAACATGTGGGACACATAAAAACAATCACTATGCTGGATTTCACTTAACATCTAACTTTATTTCAACTTTCAAATTTTATTAAAACCTGGCACTATTACTGTGAAGAATCAAATTTCAATAAAATACGTGTGTCATCTTTTAGAATTTTCCTAAGGAAAAGCAAAAGAATAATCAAGATTTACCAAAAAGCAAAGGACTCACAGAACTTTGAGTAGAATAGAAGTGTGAAGTTAAACAAATATTTTGAATTATTACTTTCACTAAAGGACAATCGTTAACGTGAGTGGTATCTAACACTTTGGCTTCCCTGGGCCACATTGGAAATAGAATTCTCTGGGGTAATACATCAAATACACTAATACTAACAATAGCTCATAAGATAAAGCAAAAAAATGCCACAAGTTGTTACCTTTTAAGTATTTGTATTGGGCTACATTCAAAGCCATCCTGGGCCACAGGTTGGTCAGGCCTGCCTTATATGAAGCTCTTTGGATATTTTACTTCTAAAACATTGGAGAAAATTTTTAAAATTCATTTTTATTGTTAGACTTATTGGGGTGACATCTGTTAGCAAAGATAACATCGGTTTCATGCATACATTTCTACAGTGCATTGTCAACTTATTGTATAATAAGTTGACCACCCAGTGTGAGTTCTCTTTCCATCACCTTATAATTAGCTTCCCCTCTGTCCTCCCACATTCCCTCCCCTTTTACCCCTCCCTAACCCACTGTCATTGCCAAGGTTTCCAGACAGGGCATGTTTCGGCGGTGGTACACCCAATTGAAAAAACACACGCGGAGCCGACATGAGGGACCATAAACACACCAGCAAGCAAGCTACTTTATTGCGCACCTGGGACTATATACAAGTATTCAAACAAAAGTTGCATCGTGCCGCATCTGCCCAGTAGCAATTGTTTAGGTTTTCATGGTCACATAAGGCGGTACATGCGCAGTAACTGTCAGCCCCAGGAATTCCTCAACTCCAGACAGGGCCTGATTATACCAAGGTCAAGCCTGGGCGGCGGGCCTGGCTTTAACCCTTTACAGTGGGCTTAGCTTTAACTTTCTGGGGACTGACACCCACTCTTTCCCAAATAAACATTAAACTATTGATTATGTCCATGTGTTTTTTGTTTGTTTGTTCATTTCCTATCTCTTTGTTCCTTTCTGTTTTATATTCCGCATATGAGTGAAGTCATACAGTTCTTTGTTTTTTCCGTCTGACCTATTTCACTAAGTATGATGATCTTCAGGTTCATTCATTTTGTTGCAAATGACACTATTTCATCTTTTCTTATAGCTGAGTAATATTCCATTGTGTATATGTGCCACAGCTTCTTTATCCAGTCATCTGTCGCAGGGCACTTTGTTTCCGTGTTATGTCCACTGTGAACAGTGCTGCAATGAACATTGGGGGACATAAGTCTTTGGGGACAAAGGTTTTCAGGTTTTTGGGGTAGAACCCCAGGAGACGAATTGCTGCTTCAAATGGGAACTCCATTCCCAGTTTTCTGAGGAACCTCCACACTGCCTTCCACAGTGGTTGTACTAGTTTTCATTCCCAACAGCAGTGTACCAGAATCCCTTTTTCTCCACATCCTCTCCAGCACTTGTTATTTCTAGTCTTGTTGATAATAGCCATTCTAACAGGTGTGAGGTGATACCTCATTGTGATTTTGATTTGCATTTCCCTGATAACTAATGAGGTTGAGCATATTTTCATTTGTCTGCTGGCCATTTGTATTTCTTCGTGGGAGAAGTGTCTGTTTAGTTCTTCTGCACCCTTTTCAATTGGGTTGTTTTTTTTCTTGTTGTTAAGTCTTATTAGCTCTTTATATATTTTAGTTATTATACCCTTATCTGATGCATTATTTGCAAATATTTTCTCCGATTCAGTTGGCTGTCTCTTTGCCTTGTTGATGGTTTCTTTTGCTGTGCAGAAGCTTTTTAGTTTGATATAGTCCCATTCATTTATTTTTGCTTTTACTTCCCTTGCCTTTGAGGACAGGTTCATGAATTCTTTCTTGATTCCTAGGTGTATAAGATTAGTACCAATGTCTTCTTCTATACAGTTTATAATTGCAGGTGTTATATGAATGTCTTTAATCCATTTTCAGTTAATTTTTGTATATGGAGAGAGTTCACAGCTCAGGTTCATCCTTTTGCATATGTTTTTCCAGTTTTCCCAGCTCCACCTACTAAAGAGGCTGTCTTTTCCCCTTTGTATGTTTTTTGCTCCTTTATTGAAAATTATTTGTCCATATGTTTTTTGGTTTATTTCTGGATTTTCAGTTCACCAACGAGTTCTACCAAACATTCAAAGAAGAATTAATGCCTATCCTCCTCAGACTCTTCCAAAAAATTGAAGAGGAAGTAATACTTCCTAACTCATTCTATGGTGCCAACATTACTCTAGTACCAAAGCGTGGCAAAAACAACACAAAAAAAGAAAACTATAGACCAATATCTCTGATGAACACAGATGCAAATATCCTGAACAAAATATTAGCAACCAGAATACAACAATGCATCAAAAAGATCATACATCATGATCAAGTGGGGTTAATCACAGGAGCACAAGAGTGGTTCAACATACAAAAATCAATCATTGTGATATACCATATAAACAAAATCAAAGATAAATACCATATGGTCATTTCAATTGATGCAGAAAAATCTTTCGACAAGGTACAACATCCATTTATGATCAAAACACTAAAAAAAAAGGTATAGAAGTAAAGTATCTGAACATAATAAAGGCCATATATGAGAGACCCTTGGCTAACATCATACTGAATGGGGAAAAGATGAAACCTATTCCCCTAAAATCAGGAACAAGACAGGGATGCCCCCTGTCACCACTGTTATTTAATATAGTACTGGAAGTTCTTGCCACAGCAAACAGGAAAGGGAAAGGAATCAAAGATATCCAAATAGGGAAAGAAGTAGTCAAATTGTCACTATGTGCAGATGATATTATCCTTTATTTAAAAAACTCCAAAGATTCCACCAGGAAACTATTAGAAACAATAAACGAATATAGTAAAGTAGCAGGATACAAAATCAATGTACAAAAATCAACAGCATTCCTTTATACAAACAACGAATCCACAGCAAGAGAAATGAGGGAGTCAATTCCCTTTGGTATCACAACAAAAAGAATGAAATACCTGGGAATTAACTTAACAAAGAACGTGACAGACTTATACACTGAAAAGTATAAGACACTTTTGAAAGAAATTGAAACAGACTTTAAGAGGTGGAAAAATATCCCCTGTTCATGGATAGGAAGACTTAATATTGTTAAAATGGTCATTCTGCCCAAAGCAATCTACAGATTTAATGCAATACTCATAAAAATCCACAATCATACTTTCATGAAATAGATAAAAGAATTATTAGATTTATATGGAACCATAAAAGACCTCTAATTGCCAAAGCAATACTACATAAAAAGAATAAGGCTGGTGGCATTACACTTCCTGACTTCTATTTATATTACAAAGCATCAATAGTCAAAACAGCTTGGTACTGGCAGAAGAACAGAAATATTGACCAATGTTGTCAATTTTTTAAATGAAAAGATTCTGTATTGTTTATCTGATCTTCATTAACTATTATATATCTTCATTAACTGCTCAGTATGAAATTTCTGGGGAAAATAAATGTTGCAACTTTCCTTTACTTCACAAAGTTTCTCCTTCTTACTTTTGTTGCTAGGAAATTCAGTGCTGTTTAAAGTTTTATTGCAGCCACTATTCCTAACTAGTGTTTCTCATAAAGTTGTCAGCCCTTCTCTCTACTACATGGCTGTGAAGAATGGCTGAGCTTTCGTCATTCACTGAGCCCCAGGTGGAGGCAAAACCCTGCCTATGGGAATCTTTTTTTTCCAAAAGCAGGGACAAGGCATGGCAACTGCTCTTATCAGATAGTAAGCTATGACTATGATACCAGGCACCTGGGATAAAAGAGCCTTGACATTTGCAGAGTGAGCAGAATGTTCCTGAGAAGATACTTTAAAATTACTTCCCATGCAGGGCTTCTTGAAACTCTACATAACCCTCTGTCTATATAAGAAACATGCTTAGCCAGTTCTGGGTCATTAACTCTCCATCAGAGGACAGTGTCCGACCTTGCTTCAGCTTTAACTCTTATTATGTGTCTGTGTCTTTCTGAATCTCCATCACCCCCTCTTAAGTTTTATGATTTGCCATTGGTGCTTAATGTTGGACCTAAGAACAGGGGAACTCTACAAACTCAAGATGAACAGACACTCCAGAAGGTTATGCACATCAAAGGAACATAATATTTGGAATTACAAAGAAGATTTAATTAGCTAGATATGAAACATGGAAAATGCAGCGTCCCAAAAGAGGACTTCATATGTTCAAATGCTTAAGGCTATGCTTAACTCTAGAGGTTGCCAAATAAAAGGGGCACAGCTTAAAAAATTTTTAGCTTTTGTCGAAGATAGTTGTCCTTGGTTCCCTGAGGAGGGAACTATAACTTTAGAAAGCCAGGGAAGTGTAGGAAAACAGTTAAGAGGTCGATATACTGGCAAAGGCCCTGATAAAGTACTATTTCATCCCCTATTTTGTGATTCTTAATTCAAGAATTTTAGACCCAGAAAAAGAGAGAAAGAGGTTGCCACCTTGCAGCATGGCTG
>PVJL010020736.1:0-11574 GCA_004026885.1 Lyroderma lyra
TATAATCAGCCTTTCTCTGGGATTCCAGAAGGCCCCCAGGAACGTATTTTTATGTTTGTGTTTGCTTGTTAGCTAGTTCATTCCCCTCCATTAGCCTGGGCAATTGCGATTTGACTTTGTAGAGCCATGGTATATGCATTTTTTCCACTATGCTGGTGAAGAATATTGGTGAAATGAGAAATAGGTCATTACTTGAAAAAAATCTTAGCAATTTAATAGTTCATATTTCTGTATTTGATTTCATGCCATAAATAGAGCTAACGAAAACTCCTGGCCTCCAGAGTTCTAAGTCATACACTTCATGGTTATCTTCTTTTTCTCCACAGAGATAGAAAAGTTTCAAAAAGGAGAAGGAAAGGATGAAGAAAAGTACATTGATGTGGTGATTAATAAGAACATGAAGCTGGGACAGAAAGTGTTAATTCCAGTGAAGCAGTTCCCTAAGGTAAGACAGCCAGGTCTGTGCTTAATCACACAGGAGGAGGTGCTTAATTTGTATTTTGGTGACCATTTTCTTAAGGTGCTTTGCCTTAGCACAGCCCCCACCCCAACACACAGACTTTTAAAGTTAATTAAAAGCTTATTTAATGATTCTGTATTTTCTATTTAGTGTGAGTTACGGAGCCCTAAAAATTATGCATATGAGGCACACCAGCAGTGTGACTTCGGACAACCTAGTTAACTTCTTTCTACTTTAGTTTCTTCATTTGTCAGATGAGGTTGGATTAAGAATTAAATAAGATTATCCGTGGTAAATGCTTAGCACAGGGTTTGGCACGTAAATGTTCAAAATATTTATTCTAATGATGTATTCTAGAAAAAAAGTTCTATTTTCCTTTCATTGTATTATTTTGTGTCATTGAGCACAATTATAAATGGTGCTTTAAAAGCCTCTAATTCAAACTCTTGGTCATCTTAGGTTTAGCCTAAGTTGATAACTCCTTTTATCTTGTTTTTCTTTTTCTTTCTCTTGAGGGTCCATCTACATGATCATGTATACTGCTGTATATATCAGTGGTTCTTTTTTTTTTTTTTTTTTTTTTTTTTTTTTTTTTTTTTTTTTTTTTTTTTTTTTTTTTTTTTTTTTTTTTTTTTTTTTTTTTTTTTTTTTGCCGATTGGAATATTTTTAATTTCTTTAGATCTATTGCCTGGTAGTTTGGGAATATTATAAATTAAATTGCCGTGAACATTTTCAGTCAGGTCATTTTGTGACCATGCGTTCATTATAACTAGGATTTAAATTGCTGTGCATTTAGTTTTACAAGAAATTGCCACACTTTTCCCCTGAAGCGGTCGTACTTGTGACATTTCCAGGATCGATGCATGCAAGTTGTTGAACTTCATCAGCATTTGATGTCATCAGTCTCGTTTTTTTAGCCATTCTTCTAGTGTTTTGGTATTTTCTTGTGCTGTTAATTTGCATTTTCCTGATAATTAATGATTTTGTGTACGTTTTCCTATACTTATTGACTATTCATTTATCTTCTGTTGTGAAGTGTCTTTTTAGATCTTTTGCTTATATTTAAATGGGTTGTATGTCTTCTTCTCATTGAGTTGTAGGAACTTTTTTATATACCACAAATCTGTGGTTACATATGCTTTGTGAGTATTTGTCTCAGTCTGTGGCTTGATAGAGTCTGTGGTAAGCAGAAGTTTTTAAATTTGATGATGTCTAATGTATCAGGGTTTTCTTTTAGGATTATACTTTTTACCAACTAAGAAATCTTTGCCAACCTCAAGGAAATGTTAGAGTTCTCCATAAAATATAGTTTCCTGTGGTTCCTCTAAAAGCTTTATTGTTATAGCTTTTACTTTTAGGTCTATGATGCATCTCAAAGTAATTTTTGTGTGTAGTGTGAGATAGAGAGTCAACATTCATTTTTTTTTTGCCATATAAATACTCAGTTTTTCCAGTACTATTTGTTGAAAGATGTTTTCTTCTCACTGGTTGTTCTGGCACCGTCAGTGGAAATTAGATGACTGTGCAGGTGAGGGTCTGTTTCTGCACTTTCTCATTCATTTCACTGATCTAGTTATGGACCCCTGTGCTGGTACAATACTGTCTTCATTACTTAGCTTTTTAGAGTAAAACCTGAATTTGGATAATGTAGTCCCTTCAATTTTATCCTTTTTTCTAGGATTTCTTGGATATAGTTCCTTTGCAATCCCATATAAATTTAAGAATTATTTTATTAATTGCCCCAAAACACTCATCAGGGATTATGACTGCAGTTGCATTGAATCTTTTGATCAAATTAGAAAGGTTTGACATCTTAACAATGATGAGTCTTCCCCTTCTTTGAACATGGTTTTATCTTGCCATTTATTTTGATTTTTAATTTCTGTCAGCGGCATTTTATACTTTGCAGGGTAAAAGTCTTATTTGTCTTATGTTAAACTTACCCTAAATACTTTGTTTTTAACACAGGTGTAAAATGAATATTTTAATTTTTTTCCAATTTTTTACATCTAATATGTAATTTTGTATACTGACCTTGAATTCTGCTACCCTGCTGAGTTCATTTGTTAGTTCTAGTAAGTTGTTTTATAATTCTTTAGGGTTTGCCATGTATGATACATAACCATATTATCTGCATGAACAGTTTACTTCTTCCTTTTCCATTTGCATGCTTTTTATTTATTTAGCTTGCGTAATTGTATCGACTAGGCTCTCTAGTATACAGCGTAAATACAAAGTGAAGGGATTAGGTATTCTTCTCTTGTCCCCTGTCAGTATGGAGAGCATTCAGTATGTTAGCCCAGCCCCAGGAGTTTTTTGTAGGTGCCCTTTATTACGTAGAAGAAGTTCCCTTTTATCTCAGTTTTGCTGATTTGATACTGACAAGGTGGTGAATTTTATTGCATGTCATTTCTACTTCTATTAAATGAACACAGGGTGTTACTTCTTTATACTGTTAATACAGAATTTTATTCATTGAGTTATCTAAATTAAACCAACCTTGCATTCCTGGGTTAAACCCTACTTGTAATGACGTGTTAGTCTTTTTATGTATCTTTGGATTCAGATGCATCTATATTCATGAGATATACTGGCCTGTAATTTTTTTTTTTTAACATAATACCTTTGTCAGACTTTGATGTTAGTGTTATGTCTTAGTTTCATAAAATGAGTAGAGAGTGTTTCTTGTTTTATTTTTCAAAGAATGTATGCCAGTTTGGTGCTATTTCTTCTTCAGCATTTGCTAGAATTCACTAGTGAAGCTATCTGGGCCTGGAATTTGATGATGAGTTTGGTGTGTTTAATGGACATATCACGAATCGGATTTTTCTATTTCATCTTTCACGAAATTTTTTTTACGTTTTTTTTCTTTCCACCTTTTGAGGCTTCTCTTGCATATATATTCAACCTTTTGATATTGTCAACAAGGTTTCAATGGCTCTGTGCCTTTTTGTTCTTAGCTGTTGGATTTTTTCCTCTCTTGTTCTTCAGAGTGGATCATTTCTCCAAATGTGTCTTAAACTTACTGATTCTTTCTTATGCTGTCTCTATTTTCTGTTAAGCCCATCACATTTGTCTTTTCTAGTATTCTCTCCTTGTGTTTCAGCTCTATGGCTTCCTCAAACTCTGCGACTCAGGCTAAAAGCTCTACAATAAGGAAATTCACCCAGGCCATTCCCTTTTTCCAAGTCTTGACTCCCTTCCAGAATCTTCTTGTTTTGGTAATTCTCCACAGGCTTCAGATAGTTGGTTTTTATGTTTCGTTGAGGGTTTAAGAGTTCATAATTGCGATCTATAGAGACAGCCTGTTAGAAACTTACTGAGCCACACTGGCAGAATTGAGGATATACATTTTTAGTAACAGAAAACTATGTTGTGAACATATCATAGACTCATTACTAAACAAAGCATGGCTTATGGAAACCTTTAAAAAATGATCATGCTCACAGCGTACTCTTTATGCTCAGTGTGCAGAAGACAGAAACATGAGCGGACACTGTCCAGCTTCAAGTAGTTCATGATCCAGTGGATGGTTAATCTATAATTAGCATCCTCTTGTGTATAAGTATGTGAAATAAAATCTCAAATAGTGTTTTTCAGTGTCAGCTTTGATGAGAGTAGGGGAAGACAAATGATAACATCTGTGTCTTAACAGAGAGCGAGTCCATTTGAAGTACTTACAGTGTCTGAAAGGGAGCCGCTTCGAGATCCATTGCTTTCAGAATGCTGAAAAGGGATATTTCTGCTTAGCATGGTTGAGCATGCAGGTTTCAAGCCAGACTTGTATAAAAGGCTAATACAGCACTCCATCAGTTCTAAGAAGAAGCTTTCATGCTGGCGTCAGTCAGTAGACTGGTCTGGAAGAGCTGGTGGTGCTCGGCCCTCTGCACAGCAGTGAGCATCGTGCAGCGTGGTGGGGATTGGTGCTGACTGCACACTTCCAGTTCCTGGGGCAGGAAAGACTCCTCCCATAAAATGATCCCCATGAGTTGAATAATTGCTCTTTTTTTCTTTCAACACTCTTATCGATGGCACACCATTGAATGGGTCTTTTAGTATTCAGACCTAAAGGAACGTATGTTCCCTCTCTTGAGTTATATGTTTGAGCTTGTAAAGTATGAAACTCAAACACTACTTTGTGATTTCTTAAAAAAAGACTTTGAACCGTGGAAATGGTTCTCCATAGTTTTCCTTGGTCCCGAGCAGTGACTAGATAGAAGGGAGTGAATATTAATGCCAGCTGCGCTTTGGAACGAGGTACCCTGTCTCTGAGGTAGTATAGATGGATGCCTTGTGGTTTACTCATCAGTGAATTCACTGGTTCACTGGTTCATTGGTTCACTGATCGGTGAATCCACTCATCCATCCATATACCTCAGATTTATTGAACGTCTTCTCTGAGCTAGGCATTGTGTTGGGAAACCCAAAGTGATCAAGACAAGTTGTTTTTTAACAAGAACCTCTCAGTTTTATGGGGCCTGCAGATGAATAAGTTAATGTTTATAATACAGTTTGAGAAGTTCAATGTTGAGATGCTCTAGAAAGACAAGAGGAGATGGCTTCCCTGGGGCAGCCATCTTGAAGGACCCAGCTGGGTAAAGGTCAGTAGTAAGATAGGGTGAGATTGTCATGGCCCTGACGGGGCAGCACTGTATGTAGGGCAGAGGGCATCTGAGACATGACAAGCCATTTTATTTGGCTAAACAACTTCATTTCAATAAGATGTGCAGCTTTTTGTGAGGATTTATAAATAAGGTGATAAGGACACAGAGTATGGGGTAGGGTTGGCCGATGGGGCTGTGAACTTGGAGTAGGAAGTGATATGTGAGTTGCTTTGGGGCTTGTGTTTAATGATTGGGAACGATTTCAGGAGAGGGAATATCATATGCAAACTCAGGCTAGGGTGAAGAATGCTTACGCACCGTTAAGTGAGTTGTAATATGAACTTAAATAAATTTGATCTCAGTATCATTATACATGCATGCTCTACTGCTGTGGTAAGATGTCTATATTATGTCATTAAATAAAAATAGAAAAAAGCAAGGTGTAGAACAGATAGGAACCCCGTTAGACAGTGATTTGGGGGAAAAAAAACCAACTAGAATCTTAACAGCAGTTATTTTCAGAGGGTAGGATTATGGCCTTTTTTTCTACTTTACGTATTTCTGTATTTTAATGTTTTAGCAGCAACTTGGTGTAACTTTTATAATTAGAATAGAAAAGATTTCCATTTTGAGAGAAAAACGTTTCTGAGGTAGAATTTATGAGATACCTTTCTACTGTGGTTATATTTTATAAGATTTACTATACTGAGTTCTATAAGGTTTAAATTAGATTTATTGAATCTCTTAATTTGGTAATTGTTTTTAATCTTTAAGCATTCTGTTGTGTACATACCATTTGCAGTAACTTTATATTAATCAACATGGGTTCTTATATTAAGCATTTTCCTATTAGAACTTGCATATTTTAAATTTTATATATTTACTGTCTCACAGAAGCTCTTAGGTTAAGGGTCTTTGGGAGAGAGAAATGGCAAGTTCTTACCTGAAATTTGATTTAAAGCTCAGGGAAAATTTCAAAGTTGGCTTGCATTTTTCCTTCGTAGTGTATGGCAGACCATTCAAAACCCCCGAATTTACTGCTAGGTAGAAGCCTGTGCCGTAGAAATCATCACAGGTTTAGACATTTCCTCAAGTCGTAAATATTTGAGTCATATCCATATATTACAAGTTGACTTTTCTGCGATTCCTGATTTATTCTCTGAGACATATATCATTTTTTCCAGAGGATTTATGTGAGAATAATTTTTATTTTTGGTGGTCATTTGATAGTTTACCTGTAGCTATAAAGTGCTGACCTACTTGTACGTTAGTTTTTTTTATGTTCACAGCGGCGCCTCAGTACCCGTCATTAATTGGTCTGGGAGGCGCGCGTGCACACATGACGAGCACCAAACAAGCGTTTCCCATGAGGAATACCGTAAATACACTGAATGCGCTCCAAACCCAAAATACACAGCATGACCACAGAGGCTGAGACCTCAAGGGGACGTGCACAGGGCAAGAGCCACCGCGTGACTGACGCGTGACCCCTTGTTCCTACTGGAAAGGGTTGAAGTCACGAGGCCATTGACCCCGACAAGTGCTATTAATAGCTTGTGCACCGAGTACCAAATAAATGATGAGCACCAAAGCAGTCGGGTACCAAGGTCCGACTGTAAGCGCCAGTACCAAAATTACATATTAGTAATAGGGCTGGCTGGTGACTGTTTCCAGATTTGTGGACGGTAGGGAAGCCTGGTATTAAAAATAATTACTTAACCCTTTCACTGCATTAATTCACTTGATTTTTTTTCAGAATGTATCCAAAAGACACAAAAAAAGAAAAAGTTGATATCTTGACTATTTTGTGCATTTAATAGACATTTTCAGCTTCTTTGTATTATAAATGACATTTTTATTTTAAATTTTTGTTATATAGTAATAAATTTACCATTATATTGAATTTTAGTAAAAAATACTCAAAATATACTAAGTGGCATCAAATAGATTTAAGTATAGATAAATTAGAATCTAATGGCATTGATGACATAAAAAATTATTAGAAAATGTTGCACAATCTGGCATACAAAACAGCTTTGTTGTTGATAGCGCAAGCCACAGGACAACACATTAAAAAATCTTGTAAATGGAGAAAAGTCCTTGAAACAGTTTCACCCTGACAAACAGTTTTACAGTAATTACAGTATTTATATTTTTAAGTAAATACAGTTAAGGTGGTATATTTTATTAAAATAAACAATTACATTAAAGTGCAAAAATTTGCTATTGTTACTCATTCTTGAAAAATGCAAAAACATAGAAAAACGTACATCTGCTTTCCTACACTCCCTTTCTGGAACACTGGGGAACACTCCCACGCCGCAGTCAGCGGACGGAAATACTCATTTGGACGGATCCGACTGTTGCAGCAACAGGGATGAACATGCATGTGTTCACGATAAGCCACGTGAGTTCCCTTCCTGGTCGTCGTTAAATCGGGGGATCCCGTGTTGAAGAAGATAGGCCCCTCGGGATTGCAGGACCTCGGGAAAATGCATCGGCCTATTGTCACAGTGCACGGTCCCCTTCCGGGTCCGTCCTCTCCCCTCACTTACGGAGGAACAGGAGGGAGGTGCAGTGACAAGGGCAGAGGAGAGGAGCACGTCTTCAGGAGCTGCTGTTGTTCTGTTCTAAGAGATCCTCGACTCTCGGGACCCTGTGCCACACAGGTCCCTGTGTCATTGAAGGTATTTGAGTTGGTATTTGCCAATGTGACAGCATTCCAAAATACTGTGAAGGGATTTCAAATCTTACGGTGTGACTTTTCCCTTATTCTCTTAAAAATACTTGATGCTTGACCCAAAAAGTAGCACTTGAACTTAGATTTGTTAGGTGGACTCCAAAAACAGCTAGACTTACATTGTGGGGTTCCTGAAAGAATTTACTCGTGGTGTTTTGGGTTTGTGTTTTTTTGTTGTTGTTGTTGTTATTACTACTGCTATTTTATTTACCGAAATGAATAATTATAAAATTTGGTTACTACTTGCCATAGACCAGAAATGGTACTGTATATGTACTTTGGTCACAAAGGAGTAAGTTTGGAAGTTAAAGTCTTTGATGAGTATTGTTATGTAGAGCCCTTTTATCACATTACTGCTTACTTTCTGAGGGGTGATGGGAGATAAATCTCTAAGCGAGTTGCTGAGCCAAAAGGTAAAAGCATTTTTAGTGCCTTGCAACGTATCACTGGCCTAGAGACTTTGAATGTTGCTGGACTGATTATTTTTGCCCTGGGCCTCTGGAGGACCACCAGCTTGGATCAACTGACAACGACGTGACCGTACTGATATTAGACACAGGAAATATGGATAAAACTGAATGCTTCTCTTCTAGGAATCCCAGCCCCTAAAATGGCAGAAATTCATACCATGGGCCAAACTGTTAACTTTTATCAAAGCAAGTAATTGACATATCATTACTTGAAACAAGGGACACATGACATACATTGCCATGGAGAAGCATAGTTACAGAGGGGAAGGGGGTCAGTGTAGGAGGCCCCCCACTTGTCCACGCCCAGGTCTGCCTACTGGACACCTGCACTTGGATATCCCACGGGCATCTCAGCTTTGGCATGTCCATCAGCGGACCCGTACCTCCTCCTCTGAACAAACCAGGGCCTTTTCCTGCGTGCCTTATCGGGGTGTGATGGACAGCATGTGTGCCTGAGTGCCCACGCCCGGAACCAGCACGTCGTCGTCATCTGCCAGCTTCTCCTTCGTTCGCCTCCTCCGCTCCATCCCCCAAACACTGTGACTTACGCATTTTATTATTTCTGTTGCTACATTATCATCCGTCTCTCTCTCTCTCTGCACCCTGTTGCCCTCCCTCACCCAGTCCTCTGTGGTAGCCTCTCACCCGGGTTCGATTCTCACCCTCCATCCTGTCGCCCACGCTTGCTGTCAGGATGCTGCTGCCTGGGGCTCCCGGGTAACAGGCTCAAACCCATTTGTACACGGACCACGTGGCTGCTTTTATTCGTGTTGCCATCTGCCCCTCCCTACGCCAACGCTGTAATCCAGTCTTGAGCCAGTAGAGGTAGAAAGCACGTAAAGTGGATTAGTTCAGACGGTTTATCACTCGGGTATGCCAGTCTGTGCATTTATCTTGCCCGTATCATCGCCTGGAGAAGTTACTGTACACTTCATTGATTTTTGGAGTTGCTAATGTCTCAGTGAATTGGGCTGTTTACCATTGAGAAGTAGATACTACGTTGAATTACAATCAATGGAGCAACACCAAATAATTTCCACCACTACTAATAATGCTTAGTGATTTGGGCTTGACAACATAGTAAATTTAGATAATAGTCTTTTATCGGTAGTTTTAATATGTTGCAATAATATCCACAACAAAGAAAATCAGTAAAAACTATGCTGATAGTACCATTTGATTTGGGGTAAGATAAACTTCAATTCCATAAGGATTTATTGAGAAGCCATTATGTAGGAAAAATGATGAATCAAATACGTGTCCTAATTACTCTCAAAGAATTTATAGTCCAACAGGAGGAACAGTAAATTTTACTAAGTCATATAGAGTAGGGACTGGATTAATACAAGGGAGGTGGACAGAGTCTACACGAAGTTAAGGGCCTGAGGGAGAGTCATTTTTGGAAGAGGAGTTATAGGGAGAATTAAATTCATTTCTTAAGAGTAAGTCTAGGCTGTGAACAAGCAGAGATCAGGAGAGACAGCCCAGTAATTATTGGGCTAGCATGATTTAATTATGGGGGGTGGTATAGGTCGTGGCATTCATTGGAATGGTGACCACTGGTGTGGTATGCTTCGGTGCTGTACTTGGCATTAGACTGTTAATAGCCAATGAGGAGCCCTGGACAGTTTATGACATAGAGATAAACAAACAATTAGAATATAGAGGAGAAGGACTTAATTCTGCATTATAAAAGACCTTTTATTTTTCTTAAGTCCTTTTAAAATTTAGGAATGACTTGTTCCTGGGAAATTCAACGTAAAAGTGATTGTTATTTTTAGAGGTGATGGTCAGAACCATGAACATTGTGGTCAGTTACCCAGAAGTTGATTCAATTTCTAACTACCCAAGAAAGTATGCTTTATTTCTGAGGAGGCCACTCCATTTCATGTGAAGGTCACAGTCCCCATTCTGCTGTTTGGAGTGTGACATTATGACATTGGTTTAAATCAAATGACATCAGTATTGTGAATAGCAACTAAAACGTGGATTTATTTAACTAATCATTCTGTTAGTGGTGAAATTGCTGGAACCTAAAATGTCCCTTGGAGCTGATAAAAGTAGTGCGCTGGTCTTTCCCGAGAAAATCAGACAGCCCTTCACACCCTTGCCCTTGGGCAGGCGTTAGATGAGTGTGTAGATTACAGACCTAAGCCTTGACAGTTTAATTAGTTCTCCCCAGTAAAGTCTAGAAAGGAAATGCTGTGAGGATATTTTCCAAAGGGGGATGTATGCACAGCAATGCATTTGGATGCTGGAAGAATAGGCTAGAACTTCTGTTGTAATGTATACGTGTGGCATGTGCTGTTCTGTGTCAGCAGGCACTGTTCTGAGCACCTTACGTGTATTCATTTATTTAATCCTTACATCTGTAGGAGGAGGGTATGGTTATCTCTCGCTCACATGTGAACAAACTAAGGAACAGAGAAGTAACTCGCTTAGAGGTTTACACAGTTACTAGGTAACGCGCTTGCATCCCAGAAATCTGGCCCCAGAGCCCACGCTCTTATTCAAGAAATTAAACTTGACCACTATTTAGTACATGGGTTCATGCTAGTACCGTTACGTGGTCCATGGATGTGCCATACAGTTGTGTGCGCATCGAGACAGTGTCCTGAAGTAAAGGGGAATTTCACCATGCAGACGGTGTCAGCAGGTTGTAATGTCTCATTTGCATTCAGTCTTTTGGGGCACACAGCTGCAGCATGTGCCTGGCTATGTTACCTTCTTTTAGTTAAACTTTCCTTTAAATGGGCAAGGACTTCCGCTAAAGAAGCTCTGCTGTACATACAGTCGGTGTGAGCAAGATCGTGGCGAGCTGCCCCACCCCTGTGCCTGGCACAAGCCCAACCGGGTGACAGGGAAGTGTGACTGTGGCCTAAACTGCACCTGTCCCTCTGCATCTGGCATTGTTAGTGATGAATTTCTTCCCTTAAGTAAATACCAAAATACCTGTGATAGAGCAGGTATAGAACTCGATAATAAGAATTTCCACATACGTACACAAGCACACACACACACACACACACACACACACACACACCAGCACACACACACACTCTGTGCATATATGTTACATATATGCGAGCAGGGGCCCGAGCGTGGGCCCGGCTCCTAGCCACCTAACCCGAGACCCCGGAACCTGGCCGGCGTGACTCTCAGGGAGCAGTTGCATTTGCCATCACCCTGGCCTGCACTGGGGGACCTGCCTGCCTCTGGCCTCCTTCCGTTCTCCTGTTGCTTAGCTCTTAAATTAAAAACATGATTCATACTCTACCCAAACCTTTTTTTTTTTTTTT
>PVJL010020737.1:0-11520 GCA_004026885.1 Lyroderma lyra
CGTGGCCCTGCAGCACGACCTCCACACATGTCACTCCTCATCGTCACCGAGTGTGGCCCTGCAGCACAACCTCTGCACACGTCACTCTGTCACAACGCTGAGGAGATGGCCTAGGGACATAACCGTTCTGTCAACACGAGCCTTTGCCAAGGTGGCTGCATCACAGATGGTTTCACTTCACGTCGCAGGACCTATCGGAGGCCTTGAGTGAGGGCTGTCTTCGTTGCTTTTAGACTTGAGTTCCAAGAGCTGGGTGCTCGCCGTCTCTCTGTCGAGGTGGTGAATCTTGGGGACACGGCAGCAGAGACAACACATGCGTCTCGGCTGGCATGGAGCTTACAGAACGGTGTCGACAGCTGGAACGTGTGTCGCTTGTAACACGCCTGCATTTTATTTGATTTCAAAGAGAATTTGAAACTAACACCAAACTAATGATAAACTGTAAAATAAAGGTGTCGAGAGCAGTTAACACGCAGTTTCAGAATTGTGGATTAAAGTGACCAAATGTGTCAGTTCTCAAGAATACAGTGCCAGGTGGCGCCTGTCACCAACAGGAGGACAATATTAACAATGTTTGTGTCACAAACTCGATGTCAAAAGTAAGAAGATAAAATTTCCTGAAAGCACAGAAGGCATTCCAGGCCCTGGGAGGAACCCCAGTATTAAACCCCAGTTTGCTCAGTGCATTAGTTGCCCCGATGGGATTTCTAAAACAGCCGCGGACGTAGGGATGGGGTTTGACGAAGGGTCGATGGCCGCGTGACTTCACTGTGGTGTCGTCTTTGCTTTCTAGTGACAACATTTGGTGCGTGATTAGGCTGGCACGTCCTGATGGCACCCATGCAGATACGCGCGGTGTGGCTGGTGAATTTCTAGAATCTTTGGAAGCCTGCCTTCTTGCTTTTGCAACGAACACAGAATTGTTTCACTGACAATATTTTTGTCACTTGTTAAAGATTTTGTCTTATCCTAGTAATACTTTTGCTAAATGGGAGGGAAATGCCTTGAAGACCTCATTTATTTAATTTTTACTGACTGCCTACTAGGTGCACTTGTCGGCAAAGAGACTTAAAGAAAATTAAGGGCAATATTTATTTCATTCAGGGTAGTTAAAAATGACAATAAAAAGGGAAAATTACAGCCAGCTCCTGGGCACGAGAAACGTGTAACGCACGTGACAGACGTGAAAAATTAAAACCAGTCAGGTACGTTTCTATCAAAACATCGCATTGCTATTTGGTTTATTGATTTGGAATACAAACATAGAATAACTATAGATCACCAGTGCTTCTCTGTCCACACCTCAAGTTGAAAACCAAATATTTGAAGAGTAAAAAAAAAAAAAAAAAACAACCGAAATCTATCCTAGGGCATCGTGGCGCGGCAAGAGTTATGGGAAAGGCCACTCCCCTCCGGCCTTCATGATTAGCCTTTCAGGAATAAAAGCAAATCGGCTTCATTCATTTAGGAAAGGTCCGTTGTTATGTCCCCTCTTTAAGGAGCGTTAAGTGTGGGCCTGGCCGTGGCACAAGTCCCAGGCGAGACCGACGTGGTGACGAGTGGGCACGTGACCTTCCACAGACCACGGAAAGTCCATAACGGCTGTGGCGGACCCTCGCCGGTCCTGGGTGAGGGGGTGACACGTGGGTGCAGGAATGCCCAGGAGCCCTGTCGGGGGCACAGATACGCGAGCCTGACTCTCCAGGCAAATGGTTCAAACAGAAGGATTTCGGGACTCAAGTCTGCCATCCACAGACCGAGCGCGAGGGAGGTGACCTGTGTGTCAGACGGTGCCACCGGTTCAGTCGCGTGCCTGAGTGTAACTTTATCGTTTCTTAGCAGAATTGTCGCTGGGAAAAATTGGATTTTTAAGGAAGTAATAACTAGAGACCAGTGTCATTTAGACACACGAAGAGACCGCGTACCTGGGGGTGGAGGGGACCCTCCCGGCCGGTGTCTGGGAGCTCAGGGGCTGGGTTCATCACGGCCAGTCTGACTGGTCTGTTTCCAAGCAACAGAAATACAGGTTGTCATGGGCGATGAGGTCGTGTGACCTTAGCGACTTCTCAATGAAATGTCCTCTGCCTTCCGGAATGATCAGAGCAGATACTGCTTTTGAAGGGACAAATGCCTCTTACAGGTTAAAACGGTAACTCTTCCCGAAACCCTCGTCGATCTCGGTGCATTTATGAACAGGCCCCAGCGTGCGCTTTTTATTTGTAATTAGAATTTCAAACGCGTGACAAGGGACCCCAGACTTCAGAGGCGAAAGAGGAAAGGCTCCCCGTGTAACGCCGCTGCCTGGAAGCCCCTTGCGACTCCACTCTCGCGTAAGGACACGTACGGGAGCTTGAAAGCAGGTGCCAAGCACAAGGCACACCTGTGCGCGTCGGCATGCAGCCGGCGGGGGGGTTCCTGTGCCGTCGCTTGGATCGCGTGTGGTCAGGGGGCAGCACTTGTGGAATCAAGGCGGTGCCTGCATCTTGGCGCCGGCTGAACAGTCGGGTGACCCCGGCAAGTCCCTCACGCGTCTGCGCCCTTCAGGCGTCACACTGGGGCCGCAGTGCGACCCCTTCCGTAGCACGGCCACGTGGGCCACTCGGGTCCCTGGGTTGAGGTGAAGCGCTCTGCATTCGGGACGCATGTTCACAAACATTAGCTGGGATGCTTTGCCCCCCGATGGCTTCAGAAGAGCCACGTCGCTCGGCCAGAGAACTTGTTTCTTAAATGCATTTTCCCGCCGCCACAAGGCCTCGTGCTTTGTCCCAGGATACTGTCTCCGGCCACAACCCTGTGCGGACATTTGGGAGGCAGGTTCCTGCTGTCATCCTGTTTCCCGGGAGGGTTGGCCGGGCACGGCTCTTGCTTCTGACGGCTACGTTGCAGGGTGAGGGGGCTCCGCAGAGCGGTGGGGGTCCCAGGTTCGCACAAGCAAGGGAATGGCAGTTAAACTTTGCTCCGTCCCTCATAAAGTAACATTTCAGGGGACATAGGACCCCTCAAACGGTATCTGAATTTTCTAACTTCTTGCTTTTCTTTTACGCCCTTGGAACGTCCGGCCCGGTCATTTTGAGGACTGGCTGTTAACCCGCAGTTCAACCAAAAGCTTTCTCGTCACAATTTCGGGAAGGCAGGAATGGCAATGGGTCACCTGTCGTTTAAAGGTGCCGACGGTACGGATGACTGACATTGAACGGAGTCCCTTGTGGATGCAGTGATTCTGAGCCTGGGTCACAGGTCAGAACGGCGGCCACGCGCAGGTCTGTCTGCGGCACCACACACACGGCGTGACCCCCTAACTCAGCTGCTAGATGCCAGAATTCTTCAGAAAATTCTACGGGAACCGCTGCACAAAGCTGGCGCTCGGATAGTGGCTGTGGGACGTGTTTAGTTAGCTTTTATGTCATGCTTTTTCGGAGATGGTGGATCGAAGGCATCCCTGTGCCTTTTCCTGATCTGTTGCCTCTGGTCCACCTCCTGATGGCCGTGAACTCTGACTTTGAGAAAGGTACTGAGGAATCACACTCGGTTTCACGTCCAGTGTCGTAGGAGACACGGTGGCTTCATCCACACGGCACGTATTGGGCGGCCCACTAAGTGGAATCCACGGGTGATCTCTGACTGACAGCAGGCTAACGAGGCCGCCGGCTCCGTTCTCTGTGCAGCTGCCTATTGTGCTTCTTATATGGATTGCAATTTAATATTCACCTTGAATGAAAGAACTTCTAGAAACTTACACTTCCACTTGGAATTGTCCGTGCACTCCCTGGGCCCGGTGCCTCTGTTCTGTGAGGGCTGTCCGGAAAGTGTCCGGCCGCGGAGCCGTTCTCGTTATATTGACAGAGGCTGGATTTTCTTCCAGGCCCTCGTGCACCGTGTTTATTCCACAGTGGTGGTGCTTTTTCAATGCGAAGATTATTTCTTTTTTCCTCCTTTCCCGTTGTCTATGATGCGGCATCCTGATATGCAGGGTCGTTGTCTGTGCCTTCATTGTAGCAGGACCGAGCCGATGTCGCGATAGTGGACACCGAAAGTTCACCTGCCCTGTAATCGCCTTAAGATAAACCTGATCGCGTGTCGCGTTACCTCTGAACACAGAAAACTAAATTTCCTAGCCGAGGGCATTATGTCACTGGGGGCTAACCTTGGGTCAGGGGAGCCCTAATGACAGGTTAAATTAGTTTGCGGGAAGAATCAGCCCGGGAATGGCCGATGAGAAAAAGCCGGAAGACAGGAGGCCTGAGACCCAGCACGCGAACAGGAGTGGGTACGGCCGCGCGTGGGCAGCCAGCCTGGGGGCTCTGCGAGAGAGAGGTGATGGAAGGGGGTGGGAGCGGGCAGCAGGTGCCCGGAGGCCTGTGCGAAAGGTGCAGGCGTGGCCGACGTACGAGAGGCAGCCATGCTGGCCCTGGTGGTCGGGGGTTACTTACCAGTACACTGTGTGCACGCATGTGTGCATGCTCACGTGTGTGTGCGTGTGTATGCACATGTGTGTGCAAGCGCGTGTGTGCGTGCACGTGTGTGTGCAGGTGCGCATGTGTGTGCGTCTGTGTGCACGCTTGTGTGTGTGCGTGCATGTGTGTGCACGCATGTGTGTGTGCGTGCATGTGTGTGCGCATGTGTACACATGTGTGCGCATGTGTGTGTGTGTGCGTGCACACGTGTGTGCATGTGTGCTTGCGTGTGTGTGTTTGGGTACACATGTGCGTGCGTGTGTGTGTGCACGTGCACGTGTGCGTGCATGTGTGTGTGTGAGCATGCGTGTGCATGTGTGTGCACGTGCGTGTGCTTACTCACAGACGCAGTCTCTTCCCTGTCGGGGAGGAACAACAGTCCCATCTGCGAGTGTGGAAAACTACACAAAAGCAACAACACAAACGCACACGGTGTGGACAACAGAAAGCTCAGAGAGCGGGAGCTGCGCGCTTGGGGCGAAGTTTCAGTCTCCTGCGCTGAGAGGCTATGGCGGCGGCGGAAACACTGATGACTGACTTGTCGTTGGGACATGGCACACGCGGATGTGCCCGGTCACGGTAGTTACTGCTCGGAGCGTGGATTTCAGTGCAGCCGTTAGGTCCCGTGCAATAACGTGACCATTTTCTCTGCACGGATTTCGTTGCCGCGGGTCCTGCAGCGGAACTGACCTCCTGCGGGGCCCTCTGCGGGCTTCGGGCGGACCCCGCTGACGGCCTTGGCTGCCCTTCCTGCGCGCGTGGCAGATGCTACCCGGCAGCTCTGTGCAGGTTAACAAACAGCAAGTCCCTGAAGCGTCCTGTCATTGAACAGCTTCGTAACACGGAAGACTCCCCACTAACCCGTAAGTCCATTTTGCCGGTTGCTTGAGTTCCCGGTAATGGAGTCTCCTTCCACTTATCCGGCATCTCCCCGTGCCCACGGGCGCCGCTTCGCTGACCGTTCCAGCAGGTGTCAGTCGAACCCTTTCTGCCGTCTCAGGTAATCCAGGCAAAGCTCCTCCAGCTTCACGTCGTTCTCACGCTCCCGCTGTGAGCACGCTGCCCGGGTAGCCCCGAGTTTGTAAGGAAGACAAGTAAGTGCATGAAGACCGGAGGTCATTCCAGGACCCACGAGTCCAAGATTGGCCCGATTATTACACGTCGCTCTGGACCGAGTGGGGAGATTGCGTCCTGATGGGCCGCATATCCCAGTCGGGTCTGCAGTGCCCACCCCACAGCAAGAGGAGGCATCTGCACACTCTGAACCTCGGGGTGCCGGCCGCCGAACGCCTGTCTTTGGTTTGCTGTCCTCATTCCCGCTCCCTGGAGGCCGAAGGCATCTTAAACAAAGGCTGGGCCCCAGTGACCCACAGTGGACACGAGTCAAGGAACCAGCCCTCGCAAGCTGTACCCTGGAGACCAGCTGTGACGGCGGCGGAACCGAGCTAGACCGACGGTTATGAAGAATCCGGGATCACTGGGAGGCGTTCCGTCCGCACGGGGGGTTCCTCGCAGACGCACGGCGGCCGGAGAAAAGCGCTTAAAAGTCAGCGACGTTTCCAGGGCTTTACTCTGTGCAGGAAAGAAAAAGTGACCGACACGCATTTTCCTCAAGGTCAGCCACCGAGTGGAACGTGGTGGGATTGTTCTTTAGGCTTCGTGAGCAAAGTGCCCAACTGGGCCCGAGGGGTGATGGGTTCATCGGTAGAAGGAGCGGAAATATGCACCAGCGCAGTGAGAGCGGCACCTTTAACCCCAGGAGCGTTTTCATATCAGGGAGGTGAGAAGGGCGTGGGAACGGAGACCACAGAAAATAAGCAAAAGCTTCGGTCCTAAAGAGCTCAGCCCGCGCGCCTCTATCTCACACAGCCTGTCCCAGGGGTCCCACCGCTGTGTCCGCGGAGACCCCAGGGGTCCCACCGCTGTGTCCGCGGAGACCCCAGGGGTCCCACCGCTGTGTCCGCGGAGACCCCAGGGGTCCCACTGCTGTGTCCGCGGAGACCCCAGGGGTCCCACCGCTGTGTCCGTGGAGACCCGGGTCCGGGAGGGGGTGTGACTTGACCCCAAGATCGCACCACGGCGACATACAGACACGTAGCCCACACCTGGCGCCCTGCTCCCCCGTCGGGGCCGTCTGTGAGCTTCTCGGTGGGGACAGATGGTGACAAGGAAGAGTGGAACCGAAGCAGTGACAGACCTGAATAGCATTTTAATGCATTCCTTAGATTCTTTTTAAGCTGCAAATACCTGGCGTGGTGATGGCTTTACAAAGACTGTTTTCAACCAACCTCGATTCTGAGGATGAAAACGTTGAGAGAGAGGCTGTGGGAGAGGATTGGTCCCCAGTCGAAATTAGAACTCAAGGAGGAAAAAGGGCGAATTCGGTGATAAAGCCGCCGCTCACCCTCATGAAGTGAGAGGTCACCCGGTGTAAAACGGAGACTTCGCCCGCCGGCAGCAACGGGCAGCGTCGGAAGCCTGCGTCACCGTGGGACGCGCCGGCTGCCGGTAGGAGGCGGCTGTGCGTGCGCGTCCTGGCAGAAGGGAGCGGTCGTGCAGCGGCCATTTCCACGTACACCGTGCGGAGCGGTGACGTGCCATGACGCAGGCACACCGCGTCGGTCTTAGCTACCGGCCCTTCGCCGGAGACAGACACGGTTTTGCCGATGGAGTGATTGTTTTCTGACGTTCTCTACAGCCACGTGAACGCCAGGAGGTGCTTTCCTGCACAACGGAGCCCTCACAATCGGGGTGCGCCCTACCAGACCCTTAGGACTGCATTAATGTGAATCGAAACTTCAAAGCTTCTTGCACGCAGCAGAAGGCCCGGCACGTGCGTGCCCTTGGTCTCCCAGCGGCAGTGTGCACTGCGCCTGTCCGCCTGCCCTGCACTCTGGCCCCGCAGCACGGAAACGCGGCTTCTCTTCGCCTAAGAATCTGGCCCCCGGGAGCCGTCGGAGGCCTGCTTGCCCGTGAGTAGGAGCCGTGGGCTGAGTGGCTAAGCGAACTGTCCTGCGGAGGACTGTTACACGACTGCTGTTCGCGGAGCCCACAGATCAGGTGCAGGAATTGCTTTGCTGTGTGCGTGCAGGGCCGTGTGGGCGGGACGTGTGTCTTCCCCCGCAGGTGACATCACCTTCCGGGGAAACGCGGTGGGTGACAGCCCGGCACGACTTACTGCAGAGATTAACGTGACGGACGCAGTCTCCTCACGTGTGTTAGGAAATAATGTCACCCCCACGGCGTGCTCTGCCCTCAGGAGAGCCTTCCAGAAGGTCCGGTTCATCTCGGCTCGTTAAATTCGTGTGGTTTACAGAGGGGCCTGGAGTGGCCGGCGGTCCGGGCAGGTGGCGGGGGCAGACGTCAGACCCGACTCTGACGATTCTGTTCATCGCCTTCAGGGCACTGAGATTTGTCCTGGAAGCCCGCGTCATCAGTGACCTTGTGCGTAACGTGTGACGCATCTCTGTCCCCCCCGACGGCACACACCGAACTGTAAGCTCCGTGACGACGACGGTCACACCCGGCCGAGACGCCGCGGCCCCTCGGGGTTCGTCAGGTCACCAGGGACGCGCAGACGCCCCGCTCCGGCTCCCCCGGGAAGCTCCTCGGCCGTGGGCATGGATGCGTGGGACCCTGTCCACGCTCTCGTGCTTCAGACCGCTCCTGCGTGCCGTGGGAGCCGCGCGGGGAGCTTTGCGTACGCCTCTTTGGAAATGAGACGTTTCGGATTCCCCTTGTTCGGAGGTGTGTGCTGAAAGCCAAGGTGGCCCTTCCCCGGCTCCCGGGGGCGAGGCGGTCTCTCCTTCGAAGGGGCTGGCCGCGCCGGGCGCTGGCGCACGTGTCGGCGCTGGTTAATTTAAGGGCGTTTCGGTGCTGGTTAGTTTAAGGGAAGTCGTCCGGGGGCTGGGTGTCCCCGCAGCATCAGGAAGCACCTGATGGGCATCCAGTCGTGGAGCCTGTGGAAGTCGCGGTGATGACCGCCCTGGTCCGTGTGACTCGTGTTCTTCGTCGTGGACGCAAGTCCGCGCGGCTCCTCCACGCCCCTTTGGCCGTCGTCACGGTCCTGTGACGGGGTCATTGCCCTCATTCTGTTTTACAAAAGGCGAGTGCCATCAGGCTCACCGGACTTCGTAAACCGGCCCCGATGCCGCACGGTGTGACGTCCCGGCCAGCTCTGACCGCGGGTCCGACGTGGGCTGGGAGGGCGGGGGAGGGGGGAGCACGTCCCACCCCCACCCCCCGCCCCGCGCCTCCTGCTCGGTACCGGTTCCTGGGTCCAAGGGCCCAGCCGTCGAGGTGGCGAGCTTTGGGTTCCGTCCAGGCCGGCACCAGGCGCCTGCGGCCCGCACAGCCTGCTCTGTAGTCGTTGCGAGTGCGTTTTCGTTCGATGGCACCTGCGCAGGACGGGGTGGCGGTCAGCTCCTTCAGCGCAAGCCCTGAGAGGCGGAGCCGGCGTTGGACGTTCCGAGCGTCCGCTGCTGCCCCGACCTGGCGCGCGTCCTGCTGCAGCGCCAACGTGAGGACAGCCAGGAAGGAGGGCGCAGCCGTGTGCCATCGGCCGGGCCACGCACGCCGCCACGGGGCCCTGGCGCCTGCTCCTGGCTCCCGACAAGGGCGGTCAGTGTGTCACAGCGGGCCGAGTCCCGCGGAAGCACCCGCCGGTGCCTGTCGGGCGGCCGCAGCTCGGGCCTGCTCTGAGGGCCGTGCCTTTGAACTTGGGAGCTCTGTGGGGTGGCTCTTAGGAGGCGTCGTTTCATAAGTCAGGGTGACACCGTGTCCACCTCCGTGGACCTCATCCCCGTGGGCATGTCCGTGGCCCTCCCGTTGTTACTGGGAGGGGTAGCCATAGTTCTCTGGGTGCTGCTAGAATGTTCTGGAAGGAACTCTCCCAGCCGTCCCGCTGGGCCTCGTGTCTCCTTGTCCTCTTCGGTGAATCTCGTGACCAATGTGACCCTTGAAGCCGTGTGCGTCTCCGTGTCTAGTTCGGCCGGCAAACTGCACACCGGGAGCTCCTCCACCGGCACGTCCGCGTGTCCAGGGCCCCTGGGCCGCTGGGCCGCTCACTGGGCCGCGGCCTTTTCTGTCTGCGTCACGTGGCACGTCCGGAAGCAGCGTCATCACGCATGAGTCTGTCCCCACGCGCTGCGTCCACGTCTCTGTCCCACACATGCTGCCTTGGGCACTAACATGTTTTTAACCATTTCCGTTCCCCCTGCTATGAGCTCCACGCAGCCGCTCCTGCGGGTCCCCGTCCCGTGGCGTGGCGCGGAGGGGACAGTCACTCCCCTCCCGCAGGCCGAGCAGTCATAAACGGTCCTGCACGGCCGCCCCCTGTGTCAGCCGCACGACGAGGACCTCATCAGCTCGGCGTGCTTCCCCGTCGCTGCTTTGGGAGAACATGGGCCCTGCGACCCGCTCTCACACGCACAGCCGCGTCTGCGTGGAGCGAAGAATTCAGTAACGTGCGTGGTCTCTGATTAAGGAGTCTCTTTCATCCAAAATGTTAAAAATCTACCCAGGAGAGAATTTTCTGCTAGTTTATCCATTTGTATATAAAAAAAAAAATCCCATACTGTTTCTATTTTTGGTGCAAAGTGTTCAAAATAAGAAGCAGCAGTCAATCAATAAAAATAAAATGCGGTTTAATTTTCTCCGTTGCTTTTCGTTGAGCCCCGCGGAGGTCACGGTCCAAAACGTTCCACCGTAGGACGCGCGCATCCGAGAGACACTCCTTACTAGTGTGGCTGAGACGCGACACAATTTAAAACGCAGCAAATGCAGAGCCATGTGTGGCTCTGGGATTTATTTTAGTTCCAGTCTAGAAATGATAAACACATGTGTAACAGTATTTAAGGAAAGAATTGGTAATTTTTAGATCAGCCGTGACTTGGAAAATTAATACAGTGATTACGAAATGTGACGTAAGTCCTTTGGAAATGTCCGGAAAAAGCAGCTCGGGGCTCAGCAGTTGGACCTGACTGTGTTCTGCAGCTGCACCTGGGCAGGTGGTACGTTGCTTTGGCAGAAAAGAAAAACAGGTTTGCAAATCTTAGAATTCCTCAACGAAAGAAAATGTGAAAATGGCCCCTTTTTAAGTTAAATACGGGTCGTTTTCCACCTGAATTTTAAAGCTCTTGGGTTTTGTTCTTTTGGTTCTTTTTCATTGGAACAGCATTTGCAGATTGTCTCTTGTGTTTCAGACAATTTGCTAAATGATAAAAATACGACCCTGACGCAGAGATCTTCCTTGTCTGCAAGAGCTCTGACTCGTGCTTACCGTCATGTCCTGCGGGAACGCTAACTCAGCAGCGCAGCCACCGGTTCTCGAGCTCCGGCTGGGTCTCCGGGGGCCGCGGGGGGCCCAAGGCCGGACGTCCGCACCTGCACACGGAGGCGGACACGTGCGTTCCCGCCGGGGCCGACTGCAGGTCAGACGGGCGGAAGGGAGGGAGGCGCCTGGGAGGGGTGCCCCGCAAACCGGGAAGGCACCGGGAGCTGCCCAAGGGAAAGAAACATCGTAGTTCAAGGTCATGCCCCCCCGATAAAGTGCGGGCACCGCAGAGGTTAGGGGGAGGCAGCGGCAGCCGTCCACGTCGGTGCGGTCAGCTGTTCTGCAGGACTCATCCCAGAGTGATGACCCGCGTGCACTCAGGCCAGAACCACAGAGCTGGTGTCCACGGCGCAGCTCGTGGAACGAGGTGGCCGTCACACGGGCGCTGTGACAGAGCCGGACGCTGTCCCCCCGAGGTCTGACAGTGTGATTTGCACGCGTGGTGCCGTCGCCTCCCGCCGGGCTCACGGCGGTGCTGGCTGCTTTCTGACTTGCCCGTAAGACGCGCTCCGGTTCCTCCTCCTGCGTCCTCGAAGCCTGTCGTTCCGGTGAACATGCGGGTGTGACGCTTCCGCCTCAAACCTTCGTTCGTGAGCTCGGGGCCGCCGGGCCGCCGCTGATTCCTAGGTGCCCCCACATGTCCCTATAGGCTGCCCCCACGTGTCCCTGATAGGCTGCCCCCACATATCCCTATAGGCTGTCCCCACGTGTCCCTATAGGCTGCCCCCACGT
>PVJL010020738.1:0-11572 GCA_004026885.1 Lyroderma lyra
CTCCAGGATCTCACACCTCCCCGCTTCAGCCTGGGCCCCGCAGCACCCCTCGCCCCTGGGACGGCGACAACACTCCCCGAGCCGTGACCACCTACATCCCCCTTCCTCACCCCGGGACAGCGACAGTCCCCCCCCGGACTGCGACCACCTCCCCCCAGACGGCGACCCATGTCCCTCAACCCAGGACCGCGACACTCCTCGCCTCCGGGCTGCGCCCCCTGCGGCGCGCTCCCCCTACCCCCACCCCGTTCCCAGCCCCGGCGGTCCGCAGTCCTGGTGGAGGTCGGGGTGGAGAGCCCCACTGAGCGCGCTGGCTTGGGAAAAGGCCGTCGGGTCGCCGGTGCCTTCAGTTGCGCCTCGCTCCTGGGTCAGCTAGTACTTTCCCAAAGATTCCAGGGGGAGTATTGAAGCCTCGGATGTCTTCCCAAACACAGAATATGCCACCCGCCCCTGACCCATTTTATGGGGAGATAAAAAAACAGAAGTATGTACACCTTTAAGCTTGCTGCCTGATTTTCTCTGGACTTGCTCCGATTGATTATTGATGGTATAGACATGTGTATGAATTAGTCCAAACTGTAGGGTTTAACCAACCTCTGTTTAAAAGGCTTTTCTGTATCATTATCCAGGCTTATGGTTACACCCTTGCTTCTTATTTGTTCCTCCTAAGGGTATTCAAATGATGACAGATCTGTGTTTTGAACTTAAATGTGTTGATTGGGAAGATCACGCGTTGCCATCAGTGTGGGTGCCTCCTGCTTTGTGCTGTGTTGTCACATCCTAGCTCTAAGACACTTGTAAGTTAAGTGATATTCATAACACTGTCTTTAAGGATAATAATCATGTGAGACAGATTTCCTCTAACACTGAAAGCATATACACATTTCAGGGGGAGGAAAATAGCCTTAGAAGCTCACTTTCTAAGAGAAACTACCTGTTGGATGTGTTGCAGAGCCCTGCTCCCGTGCCTCTTTTATGTTTACATCCAGCTGTCACCTTTCAGACCAAGGCCCCCTATTCTTGGCCCCATGACATCCCTGGGCCCAGTGATGTGGTCTACCTTTGAAAGATCAGAAATTCTCAAAAGTGGTAAGTTAGACTTTTATCTTTTTTGCTTGTGTCTGCATTATGGCAGACATTTTGATATACAGACAAGTTCCTAAATTATGAAAGAGACTCATAACTCATAGGAGAGTGCTTATATTGAAATGGCATCTCTTACTTTGTCTTCAGGTGGTATAATCCTTCCTGAACAATCAACACTGGGAATTTTGTTCCCCTGTGATGTTTTGTTTGTTTGCTTGTTTGTTGGACCTGAGTTTCAAACAAAACATCCATTTTCACTGGGATGTGAGGTTATAATATAAAACACATTTTTATGGCATTTCTACTTACATGAGATCAGTTTTTAAAAACCATTTTAGTGTAAATTTCTCAAACCACAGTCACCCACACTTCGCATGTCAAGGAGTTACAAATCCTACCTATCTTACATAAAAACTCTCCTTCTCCCCCTTAGGATGGTTTTGCTCCTCTCCAATTATTTTAATAGCATGGTGGCAGACCTCTGCTTTGGGAACTCCTTACCCTGTCACTCATTGTGCCAACAGACATTTCCTTAAAACTCCTCCTCACCAACCCCCTGTGAGTCACCACCTGTGTTTTGTTCCAGAGGGTGACATTGTGTTCTACGGACTAGGAGGCCCTAGCCTGCCTCAACCTGTCCCATCTCCTTTCCAGCCCTAGGGTCAGACATCCGAACCTTCCAATCCCACTCACTTAACAAGCATTTTGAAGTGACTGGGGTATTTGGCAGGGTGTAGACAGGAATAACATGCAGGCTTTACACTCTTGGATCTATTAACTGGAAGACAAACCAACTGACAGTTGCCATAGTGTGTGGTGAGTCCTGTTACAGACCAGAACAAAACAGGAGCTTGGGTTCCCAGATGTTTGCAAGCTGAGCATGGGGCATCTTTTCGTTCCTGAGCACTGTGGTCCTTCATTTTTTTTTTTTTTTTTGCTTTCTGGTATGTGGGTAGCTCCCTGGCTGGGACTAGAACCCAGGCCGCAGCGCTGACAGCACCAGCGCCAAAGCCTTAAGCCACTACACCATCAGGGAACTCCCTATGTGGTCCTTCTGTACCGATCCTTCATCTGTGTTCTTCCCTCCGCCCAAAGTACCCTGCCTCTGCTTCCATGTCTGCTGCACTCTGGCTTATTTTCCAAGTTGCAGTTCAAATGTCAACCATAAATCTTTTCCTTTGAGACAGTCTGTTTCCCTTCCGCGTTCTCTCAGCACTCTGTGGGCTGTAATAATTTTCCATGTATCTGACTCTCCGTCTGACCAACAGTAGTTCCATAAGAGGAGACACCATCAGATTAGTATCTAGCAATGTGTATGTGGGGTGGAGGACACCTAGTGCCTCCTTAAAAATGTCTCTTCTCTTAACCAATGGAAAAAGCAAGATATTAGTCTCTCAGTAAAGGCCTAAATTTCAGCTCATATCTGAGAACATTCTTTTGTTCTCCCAGTGTTTCCTGTGAAAAATGAACATTTTCTCCATGTTGTGTTATTGTCATTGGAAATGACCTTACCTGTATGTTAGCAAACTCATTTGCACTGCTCAAACTTGACTTCTAATGATCTAGAACAAGCTTGTCCAACCTGTAGGCTCCATGTGGCCCAGCTTTGAATGCAGCCCAACACGGCTTCTTTGAATGTGACCCAACACAAATTCGTAAATATTCTTAAAACATTATGAATATTAGGCATGCACCTTTTTCTTTTGTTTTTTTTTTTAGCTCACTAGCTATCATTAGTGTTAGTGTATTTTATGTGTGGCCCAAGACAATTCTTCTTCCAGTGTGGCCCAGGGAAACCAAAAGATTGGACACCGCTGATCTAGAACTATTCTTTTACTCATGAATTCAACATTCACCAAGTCCCTTCTGAGCCTCAGGGGCTGTGCTAAGTGCCAGGAGAGTGAGCAGAGCAGCACAGACCCAAAGGCCTGTGAGCAGACAGGGAGTGGTCAAGAGGCAAAGGGTGACTAGAGTGTGCAGAGTGCAGTGGGAGGGGCCGCAGCCAGCCTGGGGAGGAGTCAGGGAATGTGATGACTAAGCCAAGGCTAGAGAGACTGGAGTGGAGGGGCTGCAGGCAAACCTCCCAGCAGGGAGGGAGAGGCCAGTGCTGGTCAAAGGACAGCAGTGTTTGAACAGGGCAGCCCATAAAGTCAAGTTGGTGAGGCGGGAGACACAGAAGCCCAGAGGGGTGAGTAAGGCAAGAACCCCAAGGGTCTGGTGAGACACCTAAACATTTGAGTTTGACAGTGAGTTGAGATGTTATGATGAAGCAGGAGGGGGCTTGTAAAACGTTTTCTGCCCCGAAGGTCTCCAGCTCCTTAAAGCTACCCAAATACAAATAAGAATAAGGAACTAGCTTAGTTACATTAGGTGCAAGTGTCGAGATGAATGACAGTAATACATTAGAATGCATTGAATGAAAAAAAGGATACATGAGTTTGTACTAAGAAATATAAATAAAAGAGTACATGACACTGGAATATAAGTTATCACCATTTCCATTTTATAGATAGGGAAAGAGAAACTCAGAGATAAGAAGCAATCTACCCCAAGATTCCTGTGCTGGTGAGTGGAAAGCCAGACGAGGACTCCAGATTCAGAGCATTTGTCATCCCACCGCAGTATGTCCCATGTTCTCTGTCAGCACAATGGAAGTACCATTATGGAAATTTCACATTTCACTCGGTGGAAATTTTTTTTGGCTGTACCTTGCTTAACATAGCAAAGTGGAAGACAAATAGCTTTCTATATAAAGACTTAATCAGACAATCTATTGCTCTCTGATAAAATCAAGTCAGCCTGTGACATCTGTGCTCAGAGAAGAATAGCTTCAATTCTCCCGGAAGACATTAGCATATCCTGCGGGTCCAGCTCTGGTTATATAACCTTTGTGAATGGAGATATGAGTTATTTTAGTCTGCTTGAAATCAGAATTCTTTCAATCTTGAGGTCTTGATCCTGTCACCATATCCTAATGTATTTGCTGAATGCGGGTGAATGTGGCTCTTGATATGCCCCCCCAAAAACAAGGATATTCAATGAACACCTATAAATCCCTATTTTGATCTTGAGCATGATGTTCTTTGTTAAAGGATATACAACAAAATGCTTATGTTTTGTAAGTACACAAAAGAAATGCTACATATGAGGGGGTTCCCTGGTGGTGTAGTGGCTAGGCTTGGGTGCTGTCAATGCTGTGGGTCTGGGTTTGACTCCCAGCCAGGGAACCACTAAAAAAAAAAAGAAATGCTATATATGATAGGGGCTGTGTTCTCAAAGATATTACAGAGTTTGGGGAGAGATGAGACATTTATGAACAACACAATGTATAATAAAATACTAAATAATCAGAACACAAAATGTGTTGTGAAAATATGTGCTGTGGATACCAGGGACTTAGCTAGCCATGTTGGCCTCAAGGACTGACACATTTCCCGCAGTAGAAAGAGAAGAGGAAAGTATTAATAGCTGGAACAGGAAGACAACATGAACTTGGCATTTATGGGGAACAGTGAGGAAACTGGACTGTGGATCAAAGAGTGCATGATGGGGATGTGTGAGAGGCAACACGAGATACACAGACTAGTCCTGGGTAGGCTGTCAGCACCAAACTGAGGAGTTTGGGCTGCATCCTGAAGGCAATTGGAAAAGACTATGGGAGGATAGCCTCAAAGTATCATCTACAAATTGAGTTTAGGTGAGAACTAGAGGTTGATCTAAGTTCTACAGAGGAAGTATTGAATGTTGGGTCAAAAGGTGGGCCTTAAGACATTGACCAGACAGAATCTTGGCTCAGGTGCAGAGGTTAGTGTTGGCCGAGAAGCGGAGCCCTGTTCCTCTCGGGCTGAGTGAGCTCAGGGAGGACTTTTAAGTCAGGTCTTTTGCCGAAAAGAGGTCGACTGGCAGGATGGAGAAGTGGTGAGGTCTGTAAAAGTGGCTGTGAGGAACATGCTTGGAAGGAAATGAGTGTTGGCGATGTCCTCAATGTCCTCTCGGCTGCTAAGTCACTCATACAGATCTTAGGGACTCAGCCTGCTTTTCTCTCCTGTCTGATGTCATTATAGATCCTATTTATGGAAGTCCTTCTCCTGCTCCCATCTCAGAATGGATAGCCAGAGAGTCCCAATCCCCCACAGCCTTGCTATTCCTTTTAAATTAGGACACTTCCAGTTGATGTTCTAGTAATCCATTATTCCCTAGCATTTATTTTTGCTTTAATTTATATTTCTTATGTTAGCTAGTATGTTTAAGCACATTTTTATGTGTTCGTTAGTCATTTCTATTTTCCCTTGGCCAGTTTAGACCCAGATTTATGGGGGCGGGGGGGCACTGATAAATTTTGCCTCCACTCTAATTTTTTTTGTTACCTTAGACATATCTGGATATAACCAGTTCTTTGTAGGCACATGGTGTCTCCCCTCCATTGTTCTTGACCTTGCACACACAGATGCTTACATTTTTCACCTAGTGCACATCGAAACAGAAGAGTGGTCAGACGTTCGGTTCACAGCATTAAAATTCACAGACGAATGAAGTCCTTTCTGGTGATCAGTGTGTTGACGTAATTACAGTGAGACGCTGGATAAAGCGGTTCATTTGTGATGAAGAGGTGAAGTCTGCAGTGAGGAAATGGTTTCAAAAACAAAACACCAATATTTTTCAAAGACAAAGTTCAAAAACTGGTACAGCGTTGCAAAAGTATATTGAAGTGTGTGGTGATTTTGTAAAAACATAATTACGCAGCTTTGAAAATAAATGATATAGGTATGTTTCTTTTTTTATTTCATTGAAATATTTTTTCTGTTCATTTTCTATTTAAGTGGAAGCAGAATTTATCAGCCTGCCCTCACATTATGAGCAGTGTGTGATGGAGAGAGCTTAGAAATGAAAGTGAGGGGGGAAGAAAATAGGAGGGTACATTAGGGGAAATGGGAAGATAAAGGTAGAAAAGGGGAGGGCACTTCCCGGATCAAATTCCTAGACCCTCCCAGGAGCCTGACCCCCTCATTTCTTATAGGATTCCCTTATCTCCCCCTACCCCTTTCCTTCTCTCTATTTCCGTAGGTCCCTGTTCCTCCCAAATAATTCATTTTAACAAGGATCTGATTTCCCAAACAGCCTGTTTACACACATTCAAGCCCACGATCAGAATTCTCTTTCAGATGTACTAGCCTCTGCAAAGTGCAGAAGATGGTGGGTTACCTGTCTAATAGTGAGGGTATTACTAATACTCATCTTCATATGAATGGGGAACCCCTACAGGAAGAGCATCATAAATATAGGAAGTTCTGATAATTTCATGACCTAATGACAGTCGTAGAAGATGGCCAGCTGACATGTCATCAGGACATGCCAGCAGCTCTGATGGGGTCCTTGTGGGGAGGGACTGAGGCTCTTGGGAAGTGGTCCTCCAGCCCCAGCTGCTCCTCTCTGAGCAATTGAGAACACCTACCCGAGCCATCCCATGGTCCTGACTGTTGGAAATGGGAAGCTGGCCCTTTGCTTGTTGTGTACTATTCTGGCAGTTGGGCTTAACCAGCCTCTGTCCCCCTCTGATTCCTGTGTCTGTGATGCATGTTGGTGCCTTTTCCTCTGAAGATACACTAGAGTGGGACTCAGAGCCAGTTTTCAGCCTTAATTCTGAATAGGGGTGATTTCTGTCAGGTTTTCTTTTTAATGAGAGTGGATTGGTTGAGCTAAGATTGACGTTATGCAAGGTTGTCCAACCTGTGGCCTGCGGGCTGCATGCGGCCAGACAGCTTTGAATGGGCCCCAACACAAATTTGTCAACTTTCTTAAAACATTATGAAAATGATGCATGGACCATTTTTTAGCTATCGTTGGTGTTAGTGTATTTTTTGTGTGGCCCAAGACAGTTCTTCCATCATGGCCCAGGGAGGGGAAAAGATTGGACACCCCCGTTACAGAGCAAAAAGCCTGTCTCTTTTACCAGCTGTGTTGTGAAGAAGTGAGCAGTGAGGGTGATGGACGCTGAGGACGTAGAGGATGGTGCCTGAGACACTGCCCAGATCGGGAAGGGGTGGGGGAACCACCGCTCTCGAGTACTAATGGAGTTGTTTCCTGTCTTCTTTTTCCTCCCTGCCTCCCGGAAGCTCCATCACAGCAGGGACACTGCTAGCCCTGGCACCTGCTATCATGGGACTGCATGACACAGCCCAAGGGAAGTGGGTGGCTGGGGTCTTGGAAAAGTTGACCCCACAACATTCTTGGTGATGGAGGGAGAGCACCCCGAGTCAGTGAGTGGGACATGAGAGGAGAGATGGGATGTGGTTGAGGACACCACATGACCAACTCTGAGGTGAACCAGGTGACAAAACTCAGTCTTACTGGTATGTAGCATGCGAATCAGGAAAAAAAGGAGCCGAAGGGACAGGAATCTGATGTCAACTTGTCCAGTGCAAGTGGTTGCATTTCCGCAGGATTCTCAATACCCGGTCATTCACACCTGTGTCACCGTGTCGCTAGACTGAACTTTGGAGCTAACCTGCAGACTGGTGTCTAGAGTGGTGGCTGGCTGCCTCACTGCAGGGAACTCTATCATTGTGTTAATACAGTTGCATCAGTGGTTGGTCGATTGCATCCTGTCTCTTGGGACAGTGGTTGGTTAGGTTTCACCACCAGGAGACGTGTTCAGCATCATCGGCCTGAGGTTACCATCCTTAGGAAAGGAGGGAGGGACACGGGTCTGAGAATGAGCCCATCATCTAGGCAGCACTCCAGGGAAGGCCAATGCTGGTGCTCTGCATCGTTGTCCCTGGTCCCCTGCGTGTGCGATTTGGCCTGCTCCTGGAGCTGGCCGCTAGCCATGGCTGACCGTGCACCTGACCCCGAGCCCCCGTGTCTCATCTCCAAGTGCCTTGCTCTGTTTCAGTGTCTGTTCTGCAGCTTTTCTTGGACTTCTCCTTAAAATCAATCCATAAACAGTTTGTTAACAGCTAGCCTAAAGGTTGAGTCTCTGATACTGTAAGCCTCAGAGTCTAAGTTGTTTGTACAATTATTGTCAATAATATAATATTTAACAGAATTTGAAATTCAGTAAATATTTGTTGATTCTTATGTATATGGCTTTTTAAATGTTTCCATTTTCAGGTATTATAAAATATAAGTAAGCACATGTTAAAATTATGGTTATAGGGAGTTCCCTGATGGTGTAGTGGCTTAAGGCTTCGGCGCTGGCGCTGTCAGTGCTGCGGCCTGGGTTCGATTCCCAGCCAGGGAGCTACCCACATACCAAAAAGCAAAAAAAAAAATAAATTAAAAAAAAATCATAAAAAAAAAAATAAAACAAGCCTAAAGGTTAGGAAAATAAACATTTCCTTTTGCATGTGTCCTCTAATTCAGTGTGGTAGCATGATGGGGCACGACATTAGGGCGGAAGGGCCTGAGTCTGGGGACCCTATTTTTGTCTCTAACTTTTAGCAAGTTAGTCAATCTCTTGGGGCCTTGTTTCCCCCATTTGCTGACTCAAAGGATTGAACTAGGAACTGCACTATGACTAAACAGAGCAGATAATATTAGACACAAAAACCTCAGAAAATATTCTTTTTATTTTTTAAAAACTTTCAGGGGTGAGGACCTGGGCCAAAGCCAGTTGAAAATGGGAAGTGCCGTAACTTTAACTCAAGTACTTTTTTTTTTTTTTTTTCTTGCTTTTTGGTACGTGGGTAGCTCCCTGGCTGGGAATCGAACCCAGGCCGCAGCACTGACAGCGCCAGCACCGAAGCCTTAAGCCACTACACCATCAGGGAACTCCTCAAGTACTTTTCTCTGCTGAGTTCTAGAAGTGAACCTATGTCAGGCTGAAAAGGAAATAAGAGCCAGCGTTTTAGAATCACAACCAGTAGACCTTGCCAGTTCTTGCCAAGAAAACAAACAAACAAACAAACCATATTTTGTTTTGCTGCTTTCAGGCAGGGAAAACATGTGACTCAGTTCAGTCCAGCAGTACAGATGGCAGAGGAGCTGGGGTTGTCTGGGCAGCAGGTGGTCAGTGAGTGACCTACACTCCACCCAGCTCAGAGGATCTCAGGCCTCTGCCACAGTCAGTGGTGCACAGTGTGACAGTAATTTGAAGTGTTTCTTTCTTAAAACCATACATAAATAGCATATGTACAGAGAAAACTCAGTGTCGTTAAGAGAATGACTCCAAATCTGGTTTAGTCTCTTTAGTACCTTATGATGCTTTACTGTTTCACTACACCATGGAATGTGGACACAGATTATCATTATTTTCCAGGAAAGTAGATTGAAATGATACAGGGTTACCATTCAAATTGCCTGGATCATTTCAAGACCACACTTGGGACCAAAACAAGGAAGGAAGACTTCTCAGTACTGTGAACATGAAGTTATTAATAGGTAGGGGAAAAACAGTCTCAAAAAACTTCATGTTGTTTCTTTCCAAAGTTTTTTTTACATTTCAACGTTTTTATTTTTGAGGAAAATAATGTTGCACTCTGACCTCTAAAGGATAAAATATTACTCTTTTGACTACCAACAAAGCAGTGCTTTTTAAAATATAGTATTAAAAGAAGCTTGTGGCATTCTCAAAGATAAAGTGTATGCAAACATATACCTAATTAGTTTTCCACTAGGTTTTGTAAGATGCTTAGGCACATAGAGTGGTTAAATAAAAATGTGCTTAAAGGTAGAGATGATACTTTTATATTTTTAATTTTCTGACAGTTTTGGTAGATATAGCTAATTCTACTTTGAAATTTTACTTTTATGAAAGTCCAATTTGGTACTTTATTTGTATGCAGAGCTAAATAATCTAAATTCACTTCCCTGGGAGTTCCCTGATGGTGTAGTGGCTTAAGGCTTCGGTGCTGGCACTGTCAGTGCTGCGGCCTGGGTTCAATTCCCAGCCAGGGAGCTACCCGCATACCAAAAAAAAAAAGAAAAAAGAAATAAATTCACTTCCCTATTTTATCCCATGGAGCATATTTTCTTTCTTTTCCTGTTTCTCATCAAATCTTAATATGTTTTTAATATGTAATTCTACTCAATATTTTTATACATACCTTATGTACACACGCATTCATTTCTTTGAGAGTAAAGACGTAATGTATCTCCTGTGGATTGTAAGGTGTGTAGATGCAGGCAAATGGTATTTCAGGTGGTGCCTAGTTATACTTCCGTTGGAAATGATAACAAAATTTGGTCATGATAGGCTGTATTTGTTTTTATTTGTTGTTGGTTTTTTTTATTATTAATATCAGGTGCACAAAACAACATAATGATCAGTCATCTACATTCCTTACTAAGTGATAACCCTAACGAGTCTCCTATACATCTGACACTGTACATAGCTATTACAATACCCTTGACTATATTCCCAACATCCTATGACTATACTCAACATCCTGTGACTATACACACACACACACACACACACACACACACACACATTTTTAAATTATAGTTGACAGTCAACATTATATTAGTTTCAGGTGTATAGTGCAGTGGTTAGGCATTTATGTAATTTATGCAGTGATCCCCTAATTAGTATAGTACCCATATGACAGCATACATAGTTTTTGCAACATCGACTATGTTCTTCATACTGTATTTCATGTCCCTGTGACTATTTTGTGACTACCAATTTGTACTTCCTGACCTTTCACCTTTTCATCCACCCCCTAACCCGCTCCCATCTAACAACCATCAGTTTGTTCATCTGTATCTATGAATCTATTTCTGTTTTGTTTATTTGTTTATTCTGTTCTTTAGATTCCACATACAAATGAGGTCACATGGTATTTGTCGTTCTCAGTCTGACTTATTTCACTTAGCATAATACCCTCTAGGTCCATTCATGTTGTTGCAAATAGTAAGATTTCATTATTTTTTATTGCGGAGTAATACTCCATTGTATAAATGTACCACAGATTTTTTATGCATTCATCTATTAATGGGCATTTCAGTTATTTCCACATGTTGGCTATTATGAATAGTGTTGCAGTAGACATAAGGGTGCATTTTTTTCAAATTAGTGTTTTCGATTTCTTCGGATGATTACTCAGAAATGGAATTGCTGCATCATATGGTAGTTCTATTTTTAACTTTTGAGGAACCTCCACACTGTTTTCTATAGTGGCTGCAATTTACAATCCCATGCACTGCACAAGAGTTCCCTTTTCTCTGCATATTTGCCAACATTTATTGTTTGTTGATTTATGGATGATGGCCATCTGATAAGTCTGAGGTGATATCTCATTGTGGTTTTAATTGGCATTTCCCTGATAATTAGTGATGATGAGCATCTTTTCTTTTCTTTTCTTTTTTTTTTTTTTTTAATGTGGGTAGTTCCCTGGCTGGGAATCAAACCCAGGCCACAGAGTTGATGGTGCCGAAGCCCAGCTACTACACCGCCAGGGAACTCCCTGAGCATCTTTTCATATGTACATTGGCCATGTATATATCTTCTTTGGAGAAATGTCTATTCAGTTACTCTGTCCATTTT
>PVJL010020739.1:0-11569 GCA_004026885.1 Lyroderma lyra
ATCATGCTAAGTGAAATAAGCCAGACAGAAAAAACAAAGAACTGCATGATTTCACTCATATGCGGAATATAAAACTGAAAGCAAAGAAAAAAAGAAATGAACAAACAAATAACCCATGGACACAATCAATAGTTTAATGTTTATTTGGGGACAAGTGGGTTAGGGAGGGGAGAAAGGGGAGGGGGTGGGAGAGGAGTGGGGGAAGCTAAATATATGGTGATGGAAAGAGAAGTCACATTAGGTGGTGAAATCATTATACAACAAGTTGACAATGCACTGTAGAACTGTAAGCCTGAAACCTAGTAATCCTTGCCAACAGATGTCACCCCAATAAGTCTAACAATAAAAATGAATTAAAAAAAAAACAAGTGTTGGTGAATATATGGAGAAAAGGGAATCATCTTGCACTATTAGTGGATTTGTAAATTGGTGCAGCCACTATAGAAAATAGTATGATGTTCCTCAAAAAATTAAAATAGAACTATTATATGACCCAGCAATTCCACTTCTGGGTATTTATCTGAAGGAAACCAAAATACTAATTTATAAAGATATATGAACCTTGTATGTTCTTTGAAGCATTATTTACAATAGCCAATATATGGAAGTAAACTAAATGTCTATCAATAGACAGATGGATAAAGAAGTAGGACATATAAGGATATCTGGAAAGTATCTAGCCATGTAATATGAAAAATAGAGGCATTTATGGCTGGATTTTTTTTTCTGAACAGCCCTTGTGTATACAATGGAATATTATTCAGCCATAAAAAGAATGAAATCTTGCCATTTGCAACAACATGATGGACCTAAAGGGTATTATGCTAAGTGAAATAAGTCAGACAAAGAAAGACAAATACCATATGCTTTCACTTATATGTGGAATCTAAAAACTAAAATAAACAAAAACAGAAAAAACTCATAGATACAGAAAACATATTAATGGTTGCCAGATAGGAGGGGGGTTGGAGGACTGGGTGAAAAAGGTGAAAGGATTAAGTACAAATTAACTGTTACAAAATAGTCACTGGAATGTAGAGTACAGCATAGGGAATATAGTCAATAATATTGTAAGGGAGTTCCCTGGTGGTGTAGTGGCTTAGGCTTCAGCACTGTCAATGCTGTGACCTGGGTTTGATTCCCAGCCAGGTAACTACCCACATAAAATAATAATAATATTAGTAATATTGTAATATAATAACTATGTATAGTGTCAGATGGATACTAGACTTATTAGAGTGATCACTTCACAAGTTATATAAATGTCCATTTACTATGTTGTATCACTAAAACTAGTATAATATTGTATGTCAACTGTAATTGAAAAAATAATAAAAATATTTTTAAAAAAGACAAGAGATAAATGCTGGAATGAATGTGGGGAAAAAAACTCCTATACACTGTTGGTGGAACTGTAAATTGGAACAGCCACTATGTAAAACAGTATGATGGATCTTCATAAAATTAAAAACTCAACAACCAATGATCCAGCACTCCACTTTTGGGTATATATCTGAAGGAAATGAAAACACTAACTTGAAAAGAAATCTGCACCCCCATGTTCATTGCAGCATTATTTACAATAGCCAAGACATAGACACAGCCTAAATGTCAATCAGTGGGTGAATGCATAGAGAAGTTGTGGTATAAATATACAGTGGAATATTATTCAGCCATAAAAAATGAGGAAATCCTACCATTTGTGGCAATATGGATGAACCTTGACAATATTATGCTAAATGAAATAAGTTAGAGAAGACAAATACTAAATGATCTCACTTTTATGTGGAATCTAATAAAACAAACTCATAGAAATAGAGACTGGAGCAGTGGATGGGGGAGGGGGAATTAGAGGAAGGGGGTCAAAAGATACAAACTTCCAATTATAAGGTAACTAAGCAGTAGGGATGTAATGTAAAACATGACGACTATACTTAGCACTGCTGTATGAGTTGTTAAGAAAGTAAATCCTAAGAGTTCTCTTCACAAGAAGAAATTTTTTTCTTTTGTTTTTCTTTTCATTGTATCTGTAGAACCTATTGTGGTAATCATTTCACAATATATGTAAATCAAACCATTATGCTATATGCCTTAAACTTATGTATGTCAGTTATTTCTCAATAAAACTGGAAAAATATAAGCACTAAAAAGAAATGATCTATAAAGCCATGAAAAAATATGGAGGAACTGTAAATGCATATTACTAAGTGAAAGAAGCCAATCTTAAAAAGCTATGTAAGTATAATTCCAATGATAAGACGTTCTGTCTGAAAGAGGCAAAACTAGGGAGACAATAAAAATATCAGTGGTTGCCAGGTGGGAGGGATGAATAGGTGAGGCACAGAGGATTTTTATAGCAAAAAAATATTCTGTATGATACTATAATATAATTGTGGATACATATCATTATACATTTGCCATTTGTCATTATACATAATCCATATAATGTACAACACTAAGAGTGAACCATGACTATGGGCATTGGATGATTATAATGTGTCAGTGTAGGTTCATCAATTGTAAAAAATGTACCATTCTCATGGAGAATGTTGATAATGGGGGAGACTATTGCATGTGTGGGGAAGGGGATTATAATAGGCTGACCAGATGTACCATTTTAAGTGGGACAAAAACCAACAGTACTGTCCCATTTCACATGATACATATGGTCAGCCTACTGACACCTTGAGTTTAGCCCAGTGAGACTAGGCTGACCATGTATACTATTTGAAACAGGAGAGTACCATTGTTTTCTGGCCTGTTTAAAATGGTACATCTGGTCAACCTAGGTATATAGGATCTCTCTGTACCTTCCTCTCAATTCTGTGAACCTAAAACTACTCTAAAAAAACAAAGTCTTAATTTAAAAAGAATTGAATGATGCCCATCTTTTTAGACCCTCCTGCCATCACCCTCTGAAGACAGGAGGCCAAGCCAGAGTCTGAATGAGTTGGACTTATCCTTGTGTTACTATTTCCTTGCAATGTGACCTTAATCAATTCACTTTCAGCCTTACTCTGCTTATTTGTAAAGTGGGGATAGAGTTGCAGATGTAAAATTGCTTTGAATGCTCTAAAGAACATCCTAAAATGCAGGTGTGTATTATGGATTTATGTTTCAGTTTCAAACTCATGATTTTCAGGCCAAGTTTAACCTTCAGATAGATGTGCTTTACAAGTGTTTTAGTATTCTGAGTATTATTAATACTTTAGGCAAGGGAATGAAGGCTCCTACTTGCCATAGGTCCCATCATTCCTAGTTGTCTTCCACTTGGTAATTTCACATATTTGTCGTATCTGTATGGCTTCTGAAAGCAGTTGAATTTGTGACCTCTTGTTCCTACACAAGTGGTAGTGGGTATGCTTTCCTGACCAGCATTTCCTCTGCCCATTGAGGTCAGGTCCTGTGCTGGGTAAAGTGGGAGACTCAGAGGGGAAAATTACACATTCCCTGCTCTCAAGAATTGGGGGATAGGGAGTTCCCTGGTGGTGTAGTGGCTTAAGGCTTTGGCACTGGAGCTGTCAATGCTGTGACCTGGCTTCAATTCCCAACCAGGGAATTACCCACATACCAAAAAAAAAAAAAAAAAAAAAAAAAAAAATTGGGGGATAATTTGTGAGGTTGGGAAAAATCAGGGCAGACCATTTTGATTGTAAGTTCCTAACTGTGCAGGTCACGATGGGCAATCGTACCCCAGGCACATAACTTCTTGATCTTTGTTTTTTATTGTTTTGTTTTGGTTTTGTTTGGTTTTTTGTCGGGGAGGGTAGTTCCCTGGCTGGGAATCAAACCCAGGCCATGGGGTTGAGAGCGCCGAAGCCTAGCCACTACACCACCAAGGAACCACAGGGCAGACTGTTTTGATGCCACGGTAGAAGGTGGTCAAGGGTAAGGTCAGATCAGGGAAAGCTTTCTAGAAGGTGCTGTTTGAGCCTGGCCTTGAAAAATTTAGGCACCTCAGTAAGATGACACAGCCTCAGCAGGTTTGAGGAGGTAGGGAGATCAGTTATCTTTTTTATGAGGGAACAAATTGAGAGAGTTGAATAGTTCACCTGGAGACAAGTGGCCAAAGGTAGGTAGTAGAGCATTAGTCTGGAGATGACAGGGAGCTATTGAAAGTTTTTGAGCAAGGATTAGCATGGTCCAGTCTCCACTTTGTAAAAGATGATCTAATACAGTGGTTCTCAACTTTCCTAATGCCATGACCCTTTAATACAGTTCCTCATGTTGTGGTGACCCCCATAAAATTATTTTCGTTGCTACTTCATAACTGTAATGTTGCTACTGTTATGAATCATAATGTAAATATCTGATATGTGTTTTCCGATGGTCTTAGGCGACCCCTGTGAAAGGGCCATTCGACCCCCAAAGGAGTCACGACCCACAGGTTGAGAACTGCTGATGCATGGGATGTCTGCAAAGATAGCAAGCAGTAAGGCTGGAGATAGGCCAGAGCTATTTTACCTAGTGGTAATAGGGGCTACTGGCCAGGAGGTGGCAGTGGGGATGGAGGGAGAGACTGCTGAGGAAAAATTAGCAGAATTTGGCAGACAGTTGCTTCCTTATGATAACAAGCCTGTAAATAACCTTCTTCTTGCCTTCTATGAACCCAACCTGTTCCAGTCTCCTCCTACTGCCTGGCTGCTCCTTTTCAGTCTCCCTGACCAGGCCACTTTTCCTGGACCCTCCATCAATTGTAGGGGTTCCTCAGGATCTTCCCTAAATTGCCTTTTCTCCATACTACATATTCTCAAGGGCAGAGACAGATACTCTGAAGCTAATGAAGCTTAAGCTTCAGGACCCCTCTCTTACAGGGGTCCTTCATTGCTAGAAGTATCTGTGGGTTGTAGAACAGGGTAGATGAGGTCAGGAAGCCAGGTTGCAACCAGAGAGCATTCACATGTAAGCATTTCTGGTAATTTGCCTAAAGAGCCCTTAAAAGAAAAAGGTATTAATCACTAGTAATTCGTCATGATTTCACTTTTCAGTCTGTCTATATAAGACACGTCCAAAACTTTACAGATTTTTATTAGAGTTTATTTGAACCTAACTGATGACATTTCTGGGAAGCAAGGCCTCAAATGCTCTGGAGAATGACAGTTTTGGAATTTAGGAGGGAACTTAAAGATTACATAAAGGTGGGAGATAACAAGATACAGAATAGTAACAATATTATGTGCTCCCTTGAGGAGCACATACAGTTATGCCTTAAGAGGATTACTTTTGGCATTTCAAAGGTATATTAACCTAGATGCACAATGACAACAGACAGGGCTTGCTTAAAAAAAACTTTTACTAAAGAAGTTATAAGCCTGGGTTGTGACTACCCACCATGACCATCTAAGAATTAATTAATGATCAGATCACACTGTGAGGTTACTTTGGGTCACTGCACTTGTACATATACCCTTTTTTGTCCACAATTCTAATTACTGCCTCTTAAACCAAGGACTCCCACAAACTATCGCCAGCTCAGAACTTGGAATGTCTTACTCCTGGATTCTTCCTGTAGGCATCCCAGGCACCTCAAACTCATATACCCCACACTAAACTTATGATCTGAATCATAAAATCTGCACTGAGACAATGGCACCACCATTCACCCTGTTGCTCAAACTAGAAATATAAACATTACCTTCCCTTTTCCTCATACACCATATCCAGCCATTAAGTCTTATTTATTACATCATAGGGAGTTCCCTGGTGGTGTAGTAGCTAGGCTTTGGTGCTCTTAATGCTGCGGCCTAGGTTCGATTCCCAGCCAGGGAACTACCCCCCAAAAATTAAAAATAATAAATAAATAAATAAATAAATATTTCTCCATTATCTCCATTTCGCTCCAGTCTCACATCTAATCTTTTTTTTTTCACATCTAATCTTTAGCCCTTGACTATTTACCAATGACAATACCAAGAACTGGCTTATTGGGACGGCTGGAACTTTAGACCCTTCTCCCCACTATCATTACCTCCAACTGTCTCCCCACCCCATTCTTTGATATGGACAATTGCTGTTTTCTCAGTTTTATGGAAAGTGCTTTGCAAATGAAGCTTCAAGCTGAGTCAAGTCCTCTGGCCTTCAACTCTCTACTAGCCAGGATACCTGTTTCTAACCCTCCTAACAAGTACAAATCCAGAGTTTGGGTCATCTGCACCAGCCTCCTAATGGGTATGCCTGTGGCCAGTCTCTCCTCCTCCTCGAAGTTCTAGCTCTTGCAGAGTTTCCATTTCAATGAGGATAAAGAGAAAACAAGCATGCGAGAGTGTAATATATTGTCAGGGACTGATGAGGGTCCAGTCCTCTCATCAGAGGTACAGAGGGACAGAGATGAGGGGCAGGGGAGATGCCATTTTAGACAAGGTTGGTCTCTGGTGACGTGATGGTTGAACAGAGACCTAAAAAGTTTTCTCCACACAGGAGTGAGGGGTAAATTTCCTAAATGCAAAGCTAACCAAAGGAGTCACTCTACTTCAAGTCCTTTCATAACTCCATGCATAATGGGCCCCTGCCAAGTTCTACAGCCTTTCTCACCCAGCTGTCTACACTCCAGCCACATTGGCTGGGCTTTCTCACATATGGTTGCTTCTTTCCTTTACACCCAGTTAAAACTTATATGGTGACATCACTCACTACTTCCACAATCCTTCCCTGGCCCTCAGACCTCTCACTACTTTAACACTAGAAATAATTACTGGTTCCTGAAGGCTCAAGGCATCTGTCTTGTTCATCAATGTGCATATGTCTATACCCATTGTCTGGGTGAGTGCCAGGCACAATTAATAGGATTCGTTAATGACTGCATGCATGCATGATAGCAATAACCCATATGTGTTAAATTCACTCAAAAACTATAATAGTGACAAACACTAAGTACCAACCTGTATTTTTACATGAATTAATTAACTTAATTCTCACAATAACACTATTAAGTGGACTCTCATACCCATTTTACAAATGTTTAAAAAGATGGCTAAGTAACTTTTCCCAAGTGATACAACTGGAAAGCAGCAGAGCAAGGACTTGAACCCAGAGGCTAACTCACATGTGTACCCCTAACTGCTGTGCAAGACAGCCTATCAAATCCAGGTCTTTGGAGTGCCAGGTATCATTCTTAGTATCAGGGAGATAATATTGGAAAAACAAACAAGTAAAAAATTCACAAAGCTCTCGCTTTTATCAAGCTCACATTCTTGGTAGGGGAAGACAAAGAACAAACATATAAACAAATAAAGGTATAAAAGAATGACGAGTAATATGTGTTATAAAAAAAATAAAGTGGAGTTGAGAAAGGGAGTGAGAGACATGGGTGGTATTACTTTAGACAAGGTGGTCCAGTAACATCTTTGTTGTGGTAACATTTGAACAGAGACACCAATGTTTTTGGGAAAGGGCATTCTAAAGCAAAAGTATATAAGTACAAAGTCCCAGAGGCTGGCTCAGCTAATCCTGATAGGAAACAACCAGGAGGCCCAGGAGGCTGCAGGGGACTGGGAACAGAGAGCGATAAGGTCTGAGAGGAGGCTGGGTTCCCACAGGCTTTGAAGGCCAAGCTAAGAAGTTTGATGGAATTCCAAGTGTAGCAGGAAGACTGAACAGAGGTGAGTGTTGAGAATGGACTATAGGAGTGAGATTATAGGCAATTACTGAAGGAAAAAAAAGGCAATTGCTGTAGTTTAAGTGACATGTGAAAACTGAAATTCTTAATTTGAACAGGAATCTGTGGAAAAGGGTGGCCAGATTTAGCAAATAACTTCCAGGGAGCCTCTGTGTGGAGGAGACTCAGGAAGGCAGTTGTAGAGTGGCTGATGTACCAGAAGGCTAGGAGAAGGTGGGGAGCTGCTGGAATACTTCTTTCCTGTCTGAGAGGACTGGGAACATCTGGGAAGACGGCCAAGCACAGCGGAGCCATTACTTGTTGACTCCAGCACATCTTAAGCAAACACCAGTGAAAAACATCCCAAATCCTGAAAGAAAGGGACTAAAAGCATGACACTCAGTTCTAGGAAGGGTGAGGGAAGATAGGGTATGGAAACCCCAGAAATTCCACTCTTAGAAATTTAGTCCAAGGAATGAATCAGAAAAATGAGCAAATATGCATATACAAAGATGTTCATTACAGCATTGTTTATAAAAGCAAAAAAAAAATTGGACATAACAAGATTCAACAAAAAAAAATGGACAAAAACATGAAAATGTAGTTGGGGGACATGGAAATTCAAATAGGTAATAAATAAATTGAAAAGATGGTCACTCTACTCTTATGAATAATCAGGGAAATGTAAAAGTGATGATATAAGCATTTCACAGAGCAAAGTAAGCTTCACAGTTACCTGTAAAGTTGCATTTTATTTAATAATTCTGCACCCTTATAATGCACCTTAGCACCCAGATTATGGTCTCTAAAAGGAACTAAGGCTGGTTGCAGAAAAGGTGGAGTCTGTGTCTAGGGCTGAAAGGTACAAGATGAGTCTGGAGCATCTTGTTGAGCCAGAAAGCAAGGAAGTTTTCCCAGATGAACAGTCTTGTTGCAAAGACACAAGAATCATCCCAAAGGGCCTCCCACTGGTCAACACTAAGATCATTGAAATCTAAAAAGAAGAATATTAGGCTGAGGTCAACATTGGCTTTGATCCATTACATGATTCACAAAGAAGTAAAAATAAAGTGCTGCATTCTAAAAGAGGTGACAAAGTAAGATGCATCCTATTTTATCGTCTTGTCAGAAAAAAGGAAGTAAAATAAAAACAAAATCAGAATATGTTTGTTAATTTCAGAAAAATGGTACACAGGTATTAATATCTGTTGTAATTTCCTTATTTGTTAACTTAAAAATAATTTTAAATGTTTCTATGGTAGAGGTAACACAAATATTTGCTTTATAATTACTCTTTTAAAAGTACATGTATTTTGTACATTCTGGTGTGTGTAATATTTCATAATTTACAAGTTGTTTTAAAACTGTGCAACAACAAGGGATCGCTTAATTAGCACAATGGGCAATTATTAAAAATTATGTACTGACATGAGATATATTGACAGCAGGGTACAGGGTGTATATTTTATTAGTCCAATTACAAATTGAGATGATGAATATGTTTGCATAGGCAGAGAGAAATATGAGTGTTTACTAGTATGTTAACTGGAGTTACCCCTGGGTAGTTAGATTTAGGGATAATTTCAACTTTTTGTATGCTTGTCTGAATTTAAAAAAGTTTTTATCACATGCATGTATCATTATTATAAATGCAACATACTATAAAATTCCAAACCACTTCAATCCAGTCTCCCACCTGTAACTATTCTGAACAGTCTGATGACTGTAATATCATGATAGACTATTTTTTCAGAAATTTACAAACACAAATTTTTTTAACAAAATGAGATGATATTGTACATATTGTTCTATAACTTGCATTTCTTATTCAGCAATAGTTATAGAAACAGTATTTTCTTTGTGAATCACACTTGTATAATCAGAAAAAAAGTACAATTATTTCTGGTTTTGGAAACAAATGATTCTGTAGATATATATTATTGGCATGATAAAATGTGAAAAAATTAACATGTATAATATGATTCCATTTTGTTACAATAAATATATCCAAATAAACAAGCAAGAAAGCAGACAAAAAGTTTAGAAGAATATACCCCACATTATTAAATGTGATTATCTCATTGAGGATGAAAAGGCAGACCTTTGATCTTTTCTTCCACATTTTTTTGAAAAACATTTTTTGCAGTGAACATACATTGCTTCTTTTTTATTTATTAACTTCCCCCCAGCTTTATTGACATGAGTATAATTGACATCTAGAATTGTGTTTTGAACTTCTAAAATAGAATTTTTTTATTACAGAGACACTGTGTTTGCTCTTTGTAAAAAATAAAATCCAATATTACAAAGTATAAACCAGAACGTATGTTCTTCCTTCACCTTCTCAATTCCACTTCCCAGAAGTAAACAGTGTTAAAAGTTGCTTGCATTTCCTCAGAAATTTTCCATGACTGTGTATGTCTTTGATGCCTGAAAATGATCTTACATTTTATATATATAGTTCTATATCTTCCCTTTTTACATTTAATATAAATGTAACATTTTTCCAGGTCAATACATATAAATTTATCTCTTACTTTTAAATAGCTGCCAAATAGTCAATTGTGCGGCTACACCATGATGTATAGCTAACTTTGATGAACAACTTTGTACATTTATATCTTGAGTTGTACAAGTAAATCTATAAGGTAAATTCTGGGAGTGGAAGAGAATTTCTGGGTCAAAAAGTGTGTGAATTTAAGATTTCCATGGATACTACTAAATACTGCCCTCCAAAGGGCCTGCACTAATTTCTAGTGCCACCTACAAGGTATGAAGAGTGACTGTTTGCTCCTCCCCCATCAAAATCACTAATTAGCAAGCTTTCAAAATATCTGCTATAAAACATCAACTGTACTGAATAAAAGTTTTGTTTTTATTTTTTTATCTTGACATAAACTTTTATTGAAAAATATTCTATGCACAAGGTCAAACAAAACAAAACAAAAATTCCAAACAGTGCACAAAGGTATACAATACAGTAAAAAGAATGTCTCCCTGTTTGTGACTTCCCACTTCATCCAGCCTCCAGTCACCCTGTGGAAAGCTGTTTTATGAATATAGAATTGTATATGTATGGATAAGGGATATTTCCTCCACTAATGATTTTACATGTGGTACATACTCGTGGTTTGTTTTTTGGTTTTTTTTTCAGAAAGGAACTCAGGTACAAAGAACTGTAATATATTGTATTTTTTGCTCATAGCCTTCTTTTATTTATTTACATTTTGGTTTATGTTTTTATTTGTTTATATATTTAGTTAATAATATTACAATACTGTTGACAATAATTCACATCTTTTTTTTTTATTGGGGTGACATCTGTTAGCAAGAATTACATAGGTTTCAGGCATACAACTCTACAGTGCATTGTCAACTTGATGTATAATAAGTTCACCACCTAATGTGACTTCTCTTTCCATCACCTTATATTTAGCTTCCCCTCCCCTCCCACCCCCTCCCCTTTCTCCCCTCCCTAACCCACTCGTCCCCAAATAAACATTAAACTATTGTGTCCATGGGTTATTTGTTCATTTCTTTTTTTCTTTGCTTTCAGTTTTATATTCCGCATATGAGTGAAATCATGCAGTTCTTTGTTTTTTCCGTCTGGCTTATTTCACTTAGCATGATAATCTCCAGGTCCATCGATTTTGTCGCAAATGGCAATATTTCATCTTTTCTTACAGCTGAGTAATATTCCATTGTGTATATGTACCACAGCTTCTTTATCCAGTCATCTGTCACAGGGCACTTGGGTTGTTTCCATGTTTTGGCCACTGTGAACAGCGCTGCAATGAACATTGGGGTACATAAGTCTTTGCGGACAAAGGTTTTCAAGTTCTTTGGGTAGATCCCCAGAAGGGGGATTGCTGGGTCAAATGGTAGCTCCATTCCCAATTTTCTGAGGAACCTCCACACTGCCTTTCACAGTGGTTGTACCAGTTTGCACTCCCACCAGCAGTGTACCAGAGTTCC